>CATIWQ010138118.1:0-28514 GCA_949673415.1 Euphorbia schlechtendalii | reverse complement strand
TTCCAGCTTTGCATCTAATCCGAATTTCATCGTGAAAGGTGATCCAATTTTCCTCGATTCTGTAACCTTTCTCTTTCCGGGATTCTTCTTTACTACTTCTTCCTCTCTCACTTTAACTACTTCATTTTCATTTTCCTATTCCGGATTAAAGAGTTACTAATAATGTTAAAAATGGTTTGTTGAAGGTATTAAAGCCCCTCAATCTATGTTTTTATCTGCTAATCATACATTATAAAACATTTGAAAGTTTATAAATCTTGTTAAAAATTATATTTTGGTAAGGTACGCACATTGAATAGAAAGCTATCCTTTCCTTTGCTGACATAATACAAATCTTCAAGTACATCATATGTTCCTAGATCAACTGAGTCTAAAAATCTTGTTTCAAGCTGTTTGTTAATCATGATGTATAATTTGTTAGTTCTCATAATCAATGTATCCCGATTACATTAGATGTACAAGCTGTATACCAGGTCTACAATTTGTTATACTTAGTATAATAGCTTGTATACCTGGTATAATAAATTGCATACCTGGTACTCATGTTGTTAATAAGTTATTTAATAGTTTTAGTTTAAACAAGTATAACATTTATTATAATTTATATAATCTTGCTATATGATTTATGTTTTCAACAAACAACATATTTACATATAAGAAACTTAGATGTTTTTGTTTTGTTTACCTCCATGATTTCCTCATTTATTTTAAACCATTCTTGGATTTCCTCCTCCAGGTTTTTGTCCTTTGTTGATTGTGGTTGCAGATCTTCATTTTCATTCTTCTCTGTCTCCAAAATGTCATCAATATCCTTTGTTTCACTCACAACTTTGTTAATTATATCTTCAATTGATAAATTTTCAATCTCTTCACTTGAAAGCAGTTTGTAAGTTGGAAATATTCTTGGTTTGTGTGCTTTCTTGATCTGTAATAAAGTGTCAACTGCTTCTTCTTGATTTTTCGAATCTTCTTTCTCTTCCGTCTCTTCTTGCTGATCTTCATTTGCTGCTATTATATCATCTTCTTTATTACCTTCTGTGCCATCCATGGTAATGCTAGGAAACTTCCCGTAACCAAAAAAATTGTCACATTTAACAGATTTCATTATTTTCAGAAGTAATTAAAGAGGAAATTGCTAATTATTAATGGAATATACATTTTTAATGACAGGGGGATGTGGAAAAAGTGTTTTGAAATCATAACTCTAAAGCAGTAGACATCACATTTTCCTCAATTTGAATATTGTCCAGATTTGTTACTTCAACCCCAGCTTCAGCATCATTTCCAACATCACAATCATGATAGACTTCTTCTTCAGTCAGGTTAGTGACATCATTTTTACCAGCATCTTATTGATCATTTTTATCATCTTGCTCATGATCTTCCGGTTCTTTGCTGTTCTTCTCTTTCTCATCGGTCTTCTTCTTTTTTTGTTCGCACCCCTGTCATCTTCTTTGTCTAGCTTCCTTTTCTTAGATTCGCCATCTTTCTTCTTGTTTGTTTTGTTCTGCTAAATAAGTAAGATATTCATTATAAGATTTCATGTTATTAAGTATTATACCAGGTATAATATAATTTATACCTGGTATATTAATCCATATACCAGGTATAATAGCTTGCATGCTTAGTATAGACAATTTTTTGGTAATCAAACAATTTTTTAAAAGTTTAGACATACCTTTATGCTGCTCTTAATCAACTTATTTTCTATTTTCTTCAGCCTTTTGTTTGCTATCTCCATCTTTTCATTCATCTTTTTAAAACCATCTTCCATTTTTTTGCTAATTGATTCTATCTGGTCACTTAATTTTTTCAAAGCATCTTGAACAATGTTTTCAACATTTTCATTTCCTGCTGGTTGGCTCCATCTTCTCTCTTGTATGTCCTCCTCAAATTTGTTGTTCCATTACGTGCTATAATCATAGGAGCTTTTCCATTTATCAGTTTCATTTAGTTGCGGTGTGTCATCATCCTCTATGGTCATCTTTTCAATCCTCTGTTTGAATTAGTCTTGTGAAAGTAGAGGATGAAACTTCATGTACTCCTCATCATTAAGCTCTATCTTTCTGAATTTTAACTATAAAATATGTAAATTCGAATTATGTTAGAGTCTTTAACATACACAGAAGATGAATAAGTAATAAATAAATAACTGGGATTTATGAATATTGTTTTGTTTAATTAAGGTTTTGAGTTTTTGTTACTTACAAATTCAAGATCTCTGTTGAATATGTTTGCGTCTAGCTATTGTCGGTTCATGTCAAAATTGTAAGTTCTCCAATTGTATAGTCTTGGTCTGTACATATCAGGTCCTCTCTTTTTAGCTCCATCACAGATCACCCCTTTGCTTGCCTCACATACCTCATAGAACCACAACTGGAACATCAATGGACATCCCTCTAGGTTGTATGATTGAGGAGTTTTCTTTTACTTCCCATTCTCTTTCAACCAATTCACAGTCATCGTATAGGATAGGTCACCCCATTCGATTTCATGATATGTGTTGTTCAACACGCAGTGGAAGTAATCTTCTGGAATCGGTTTGATGTAGTATGTGATGAAGTACACCAGCCCCAATGTTACATAATCATCTTCTGACTGCACTTTCTTTGATTTAATCACATTTTCAATCTCAGCTTTCTGCATTGCTGGGTTTGCCTTTGTAAAGTACTTCTGTATGAACACATCTGTTTCCCTTGTTTTTTGGAAAATAAGGGGTGCATCGCCCGGTTGCTTTAGCCCAGATATGAGCAAGAAATGTTCCAATTCAAATTGAAGCACTTTTCCAACAACTTTCACATATATGCACAGATCATCTTCCTTAAGCTCTCTTAACATTAACGAATGTAGTAGTTTCTTTGACACTTTATGTCTCGGGGCATCAAAAAAATAACCGAAGCAACTTCTTCTTATTTTGTTCATTGCATCTTCTGACATGTGCTTTTCCAAGAAATTCATAACATCATAGTCTGATGTTATCAACTGTTTGGCATTCCAGTAGTCCTTCTTTTTGTATATTGGTTTGAATTCCTGTTAAACAATGAACATTTTTTATTATTTTTTATTCTACAAAAAGCACAAGTATTTTACATTCAAGTAAAACTACTTCCTTCAAGGTCTTGGGTTTCTTCAGGTTCTTCTATGTTTTCTTCTTGAATTTTCCTCAGGAATTCTCTCAGTTCCTACATATGTCATGAATTTTTATTTATTATCAATCATGATTCACAATGTATAATTAAAGTTATTGAACTTAGAAATTAGTAAGAGGGAATGGAATGCAGAATTATAATTGGAATTTTGTAAGAGGAAATGCAATGAAGAAGCATAATTGGACTCTTATATGTTTTTTATTTTAAACATTTATACTTTTTTAGCATTATACCTGGTATAACACATGATATACCATTTCTAATTCATATTATATCACTTGTAAAGCATGATAAAGTTCATATCATCAGTTTTTCAACAAATTTGTACACATAAAAGTTCAAATACATCTCCTATGAGTGTTATACTTGAAAAAATATATGTTATACCAGGTATAACATATATTATACCAGGTATAATGTATGTTTTACTATTAAAAACCTTGTTATTAATACATTTCACCACTTCTTCATTCTAAATGCTATGTAGATTTGCAGATATTCACTTCGCATTACAAATTTAAACTATGTTAATCTATGTCTTTCATCAAGTTTTCATTTCAATAGATTGTTATGTTGCAGAGACTTATCAAAATTAAAATCAGTAGTATGGAGGAAAATCAATATAATAGATTCTTATGTTGTAGAAACTCATCAAACTCATTCTTATGTCTATTTTTATAAAAGAAATCAAAATCATGTTAATAACATCAGATAACATCAGTAGAATGGATGAATATTACAAATCATGTTAAAATATGAGTTAAATCACTAGTATGGAGATTTTAGTTATTTTTTTGTACCTATGAACTCCTTTTTTGCTATTTGTTTGTTTCTTCATTTTGATCATTTGGTCTGCGTGTCATTGGATGTTAGTTCATAGAAACGAGATTATTTTATCAAAAATATCTGAAGTATATAACAATTTAGGGTTTTGTTTACCTCATTTCTTCATGTTCTTCATTTCCGGTTATTTTCTCCATTATTTCTTGTTGTCGTGATGATGAAGCCATTTTTTGTTTCTGGATATGCTTTTATAGCATCTTTTTTGTTGAATCGAATGATTGTGGTAACCAGAAAATTGTGCAAAAATTTTCTTGTAGCAGAAAAATGATTGGAGGAAAGCACGATTGAGAGTAAAGAACAATTGAGAGCACGAGAATGGAGTGGAGCCAAGCGGTTTTGCACGATTGTGAATGGATTGGTGAGCAAGTATACGGTTAGAGTGAGTGAAGTTTGAAAGGCTTAGGTTTTTTAATTTTGAAAACTTTTGAACGTATAATGAAAAAAGTTTTGTTAGTTTGTGGGCTTTCAAAAAATATGGGATGGTATGGCCCATAATTATTTGGGCTATTTCCTGTAGTAGCATAAAAACCCCAATATTTTTACTAGTGGGCTAATACTTAAAAGCCCAATTGTGCAACCTTTGCCCTAACCTAACTCACCTTCTTCGTCCTTTTTCCTTTCCTCTTGTTATTTCTCTGCAACTTTTAAGGCAGGGCATTTAACTGCACACCATCTGTTCTTGCGGCTTTAGTGGGGCATTTGCCTTACCCTGCCCCACTCTGCCGCTGCCCCTGCTAATATTCAAACAAATTTTTATTTTCCCATTGAACAAATGGATTGAAACTAAAGATCATCATCACTGAAATCAGTGGTCGTGTAACTTGCAAGCCTAGTAGCCAACTTTCATGTACAGACTACAATATTATAATTTTGTGGGAAAATTTTTTTAAAAAAATTATAAAAATAATTAATTTTTAATGAATAAAAGTACTTTAATAATAATGCGTAATCTATGGGTCGAGCTTGAATTTTAATTACGAATCTTACATGAATTAGTATGTTTTGCATAATTCATTTAAAAGTTGATAACAACCAACAATAAATGTCTTTGATGGCTGGACCCTCTCATTGTCTTAAGCTACCATGACCGAGCCCCCTTCTCAGTATTCTGAGGGATCGTCATAGGGAGGTCTATCCAATGAGTTTGGGTGAGCCACCGGCTGTGCCAAGATGACGTATGGCGAGGTATGCCTTTGCTAGAGGTCCCAAGGGACCGTTGAGGACTTTACTTGGAGGAGAGAAGGGTACGTATTTGCATTTTCCCCAGGCCCTGGCTGTGTTAAATCCTTAGAGTGGCTCTACTACTCTAGGCTGTACGACAGCCTCCTCATTGGCCACGCGCCTCATATGGCAGGCAACAACTAATAGATTAGTAGGCTTAGTGGACCCCACCTTCCACGTAAGCATTAAAACCCTATATGAACCCCATTATCTTCCATTTCCTAGGTATCTTGTTCAATACATCCTCTCTGTCTCTTGTTTTCTCTCCTACATCTCATACTAACTTGATCATCGGAGTGCTAACATCAAGACTCCGACCAAGGCATATTTTGTAGATGGAATCACATCCCGGAAACTGAAATCTTGCCTGTGTATTTTGGACATCAATATGGTGAGGTGAGCATGGAATGAATCTCACAATGAGTAATCCCTTAGAAAATGACCCTTATAAAACCACTAAAGGACCTACTTTCCTCCTAAAAAACCCCAAAACCAAGAAGGAATACGTGCATCCCACTTAAATAAATCCTCAAATCCCGAAAAGCAGTTTATTCAAGACACTTATCTCCAACAATATAGACCAAGTTCCCCTAGTGGTCAGTCTTAACCCCAAATAGAAGATTTAATGGTAGCCATGAGGGAGCAAGTTGCAGTTGCTAAGAAGCAGGTAGAGTCTATGGCCACCTTGCATGAAACCATACGGTTGCTAGCTCAAGCACGAGTTGATGATTTGAAAGTCATACAAGATCTCTAGCAGCGAAATAGACGAACCCCGCCCTCCTCACACGATCGCCAAATTGGTTATTGAGCAGTCAAAATTGTGATAGGCGTGCCGGAAGCTATTCCTATAATAGGATCGCCTTTGGTAGAGTCATTACGGGAGGATTTTTGCATAGCCGATCTACAATTTATATTGAATATTTTTCAAAAATATTGCAAAACACATTTAGTAAAAAATGAAAAAGAAAGCCTGCGAAAGACCTACTCCTTCCCAGCTCCAGCGCTCTCGCGATAAGGGAAAAGAAAACATGGCTGTCGAGCCTTCATTTAGAGAAAAAGAAGGAGATGAGCCCAACTATGAGTCAGCTCCCAGACCCATGATGTCACCCCCACAAGGACTGAGAGGTGGTAAAAGAGGGTGGCCAAGATCCCCTGACTTAGACAACTTGATGGAGCGAACCTCGAAAAAAGTGCAAAAAGGCACGGTCTATAAAGAAGGAATGAATGAAGTTGTGGAGCAGTAAGCGAGGCAGTTCTAGCCAAAGCGGGAGTTGAAGCACAGATCCTAGAAGTACCAAGCGCGGCATCACCTTATTCTCCATTGATAAAGGCCGCACAATTTAAGAACTTTAAGCACCCGCAGATGAGAGAGTATGTTGGGGCAGGGGACCCCATGAATCACATCCGGTATCATAGGTAGTGCATGGAGGCCACAGATGCCACAGACGCTATGATGTGTAAGTTATTCGCAACAACTTAGGTGGCCCCAACCACAAATTAGTTTGACACGCTCAAGCCAGGATCGGTGACTAGCTTTGATAAGCTTGCTGAAAGTTTCATAATGTATTTCATCACCCCCGTTCAACCCAAGAAGATGATGCAAGATTTGCAATTAGGGAGGTAGAAGTTAGAGGAATCATTGGAAGACTTTGTGGAGAGATTCCAAAAGGCCTCGATTAGTATTCCAAATTTCAACATAGACATGGCCGTAGACTCGTTGACTGAGAATTGTAGGAGTGTGGACATGGCGAAGGATCTAAGTATCGATCACCCCACTAACTTGCCTCTCCTAACGCAAAAGGTAAGAAAGTGGGTGCATTGGGAAACTAGGCGAAAGATCCAACGACAGCTCAGCCAAGCCAGAGAAGAAATCATGTGGTGTTCAGATTAGTAGAGAGGGGAGCGAGTCCCAAGATTTGAGGGCCCGAGAAGAGAGGTGGAGTAGTTCATCCCTCTCAAAGTGAAGAAAAAGGAGGAAAAATAAGAAAAAGGAGGAAAAGAATAAAAAGAGAAGGAAGAGAAGAAAAAGAGAAAGAAGAGAAAAAATAAAGGAAAAACCTAATATATGAAGATGGGTTGGCGATGGAGTTGACTTCGCCCTCGACCTTTGCAGTGTCACTAGTGTGCCCACAGAAGAAACTGCAAAATAGCTTGTCTTTGGAGGAAGCTCCCCAAGCATTCACTCACCCCCTAGCCAGTAAGTGATGTCTTCCTCTGACGGTATGATTAGTGTTAGCTCATCCAAACTGCACGGTGGAAGATCTTGGGCCACAGCCTCAAGGAAGGCATGGCGGAAGCTATGAATCTATGATGCTCATCAAGCCAGTCCAGCCAGGTATCGCGAACCTTGGCTTTCCACCTCTCGGTGTGGCGTTCAAACCTAGCTTAGAGCGCATTGAGGGCTTGTACCTTGGCATTATTTTTGCCTAGCCTGAAGTCCAACCCCCACTCAGCCCTCTCTCGCTCCATCGCCTCGACCTCTAACCTCTCATTCATGGTCTGGTGTTGTGCCTCCACTTCACTCTTCACCCCGGCTACGACAATCTCCTTGTTTTCCTATAGGCCATGCATCTTTTGGAGGAGGTCCTTGTACTCATTCTCCAATCATTGGAGAAGGATGTATATGTCCTTTAGCTCCTTATCCTTTTGATCCATTAGCTACTGGAGCTTGGTGGCAGTCTAGTCCGCAGCCCTGAAGACATCTCAAGCCTACTCCGCCTCAATGACCCTCTTCTCCAATTGGGACGAAGTATTAGTAGCAGCATAAGCCTTCATAAGATTATCTTGTGAGACCTCTAAGGCTCGGCCAGCCTTGTTGGAGAGGGAGAAGAGCTAAAAATTAAAAGTATATATCAGCTCCCAAAATTAAGGAAACGAAGCTGAATGTGCGAAAAGAATGAGTTAGACAAATTACAAAGTTACCAAGGCGGCGGCCCCTGTAGGGCTACACTGATTTCTCCACTGCTCAAATCATTGTGTTTGGCTTGCTCTGAGGGAAGGACCACGAAGAGAGCCAAGCAGGCCAGCACCTCTAGGTGCTTCAGCTCCACATCCTCCCCATAAGATCGACACCATAACTAAAAAAGGAAAGAAAAGAGAGAGCAAACTATCACAGACTAAGAAGGTAGAAGTAAAATAAAGTAAATAAAAATCTTGTTAAGTGAAGAAACTCACCAGGGGAGGGTCGTACTCGGTAAACTTAACAAGCTGCTCCTCGGTGAAGCCAATGTGAGCCACTTCTTTCTTTGGGGGGTGGGGAGTATCACCTTCATCCCCTTGCTTTCTCTTCTAGCCCTTGTCATGTAAAACAAGGGTGCCTTGCTCATGGGGGAGCACCTGAGGAGGCTTCTTCTTCAGGTTAGCCACCCTTTTACCTCCCTCAGTGGAGGTCTTCCCTAAGATGGGGGTGGTACCAATAGTTGGGGAGTTGGGCTCCCCAACAACAACCACTTCCCTTTTAGAAGGTTGGATGATACCCTCCTCGAATATATGCTGAGCACAAAGCTCTTGGTAAATCAATGGGAGTGGAGGAGTAGGAACACGTGTGCCCCATTGGTCGGAGGCACAAAAAGTCAAGCTCTGCCCTGACACCTTTTGCGCCTTCTTCAGGTCATCCACTAAAAGCAATTGAGGATGAAATTTAGAATGAACCATAACTGCATAGAAAAATAGAAAAGACATTAGCATGCGAAGCCGTATCTTCCTGAGGTGTCAAATCTATATACTCAAAGAAGTCCCCGTGCCGTTTGGAGAAGGCTTCAGTGAGCATTTAAAGGAGATACGCGGACACCTTCTAATACACCTTTGGCCGAATGGTCCTAAGGTCCTCCACCTCCCTCATCCGCTTTGTGGATAACCTCTTGGCCTCCCTCCATGTGAGGGGTTCGCTCAGCCTTGTGTTCCACTCAGTGTGAAAGGGGAACTGCCCATCGATGTACAAGCCCTCCTCTCTAGCCTTTATCAGTTGACGATAAGGATGGATCCAAAACCACTAACCCTAGAAATCCTTAACACTCTCTTTCTTCTTGACAAGGAGTGGTGAGGAATTGGAGACATTTTGCCAGTATATGAGCCCCCCACTATGGTGCGTATGTGGGTTGAAAAACTGGCGGAAGATGATCCCTCACAAAGTAAACCCCTAATTAATATAAATTCTCGCTAACAAACATAATGTCTGCATGGAATTAGGGTGAAGCTTCCCCGAGCACAGGAGAATTCCCTCAACATATCCACCACACCAAGATCCAAGGGAAGGAGAAAGCCCCACCAAATGGACCGTGTAAAAATTAGCATGTAGCCAGCTAGAGGAGGTTGCATCATTTGGTCTTCAATAGTAGGGACTATTGTTTCCACCCTTGGGAGTGGAGCTATAATAGCGGTAACCCTAGCCAACTCTTCCTTAGTCATTGTTGAAGGCCACAAGCAGTCGGCCTCCTTGTTGATCGCAGGGGCCTCAACCACTTCCCTCAGAGGGCTTGGAGAGGATATTGGGAAGCTTGTCCTAGAAGAGGATTTATGGTTGGAGGAAGAATGAGTTCCTTGCGGCAAGAAGTAGAGGTTTTAGCGTCGAATGGAGAGTATCGAGCCATTTCTAAATCTAAATGCCAAAGACTTCTCGGGATTAGGGGACTTGAATCGAAGGATTTCAATTTTGAATAAGAAGAAATATAGTTCATAGTTTAAAATAATGAAAGGAAAGGAAAAAGCAAAGTTACTAACCAAAAGTTGAAGAAAGACTTGAAGAGAGGGGAGAAATTCGCCAAAAATCGCCTTAAGGTTGCTAAAGAAATTTGTTGGAAATTGCCTAAGTAGGAGAAGATTTTTGCAAAGTATCTAAGTGAAGGGATTTGAGCCCTTTATATACAGTTAAAAGTCACAAATGCAGCAATCATGATAGTTGCAAATTTTAAAGCGTCTATAGAAGGTGAAACATTGCACCCTTTTAAACACTAATTCAAATTTTAACCGTTAAGCATGCACACATGGGTTCCACCACCTCGATCCTAAAGAAACTCGCTTAGATTGAGGGGGGGCTCTTACTAATAGGCAACAATAAACATCCTTGATGGTCAGACCCTCTCATTGTCTTAAGCTACCATGATCGAGCCCCCTTCTCAGTATTTTGAGGGATCGTCCTAGGGAGGTCCATCCTATGAGTTTGGGTGCGCCATCAGCCATGCCAAGATGACGTATGGCAAGTTTCGCCTTTTTCAATGGTCCCAAGTGACTGTTGAGGACTTTACTTGGAGTAGAGAATGCTACGCATTTGCATTTTCCACAGGCTCCGGCTGTGTCAAATCCTTAAAGCGGCTCTGCTACTCTAGCCTGTATGGCAGCCTCCTCATTGGCCACGTGCCTCATATGGCAAGCGACCAACAAAAAAAAAGCAAGCTAAGTGGGCCCCTGCCTGCCACGTAAGCGCTAAAACCCTATATAAACCCCATTATCTCTCTTTTCTAAGGTATCTTGTTAAATACATTCTCATTGTCTGTTTTTTCTCTCCTACATTTCATACTAACTTGATCGTCGGAGTGCTAATGCTGGGACTTCGGCCAAGGCTTGTTTTGTTGGCGGAATCAAATCCCAGAGACCAGAATCTTGCCAGAGAATATATTTTGGACATCAAAAGTTATACATTTTCTAAACTAATTCTTATTTACATTTTTACATCCTTTTTTATAATTTTATTTTCTTATTTTGGTTTATCTTTCACAACGTATATTTTTTCAACATACCGTTTTAGAATATTTTCTTCATCTTTATGTCTTATTTCAAAACAAGACCCACGATGCCATATTTTTTTCAAACTTTTTAACTAATACATATTTATTTTATAATTCTTTTATAGTTGTCGCATAGTTAAAACACGTACTTTATTAAATACTCATAAATATGCCACAATTATATCAATTAGACATATTATAAGTAAATAATAACAAAAATACAATAAAATTACATCAGTTTGAATTAATTGTAAGAAAACTACAAAATAACTATAAGACAGCTATAATATACAATTTTTTAATATAAAAAATAAATCAAAAATAAGTATGAGGTAATTATAAGATAATTATAAATGTGATTTTCTTATATAAAAAATAAATTAAAACACACAAAAAAATAAATCTAATATGATTACATCAATTAGACATACTATAAATAAATTATAATAAAATTATCGTAAAAATATAAAAAAAATGACGTTTATTTGAAATAACTATTAGATAACTATATAAATAATCACAAAATGCAATTACCTATATATAACTACAAGATAACTATAAAAATCGAAAAAATATCATCACGGATCTTGTTTCGAAGAGAAACACATCTCGAAATAATTACTGGTTTGTGAGATAAATGAAAAATAAATTAAAAAATTAAAGAAAAATCACATAAGATATATATGGTACAAAAGAATGAGAAATTAAAAGTTAAAATGCATAATAATGACAATATTATTCTTTGAAAGGTAAGATAGTAAATATTTATCCAAACTTGATATGTATTTCCCCCTTTTTGATTATTTGTCAAAACTTGATCTGGCTTGACCCGAACCCGAATTTTATTTTTTATAAGTTAGGCTGGACTTGGGCCACTTAATTTTTAGGTAGCCCCAGCGCAGCCCGACCCATTGCAAGAAAAAAAATATATATTCCACAATTCATGGATTAACTTTTAACTTCGTATTTCATTGACATACATATATTCATTATTTTGCAATTTGAAATAAGAACATATGCATTCCTCATATTATGCATTGAGCTCCAAATCTGTCGAGCAATGTAGCTCAAATTCATACCACTTAAATCAACTAAGTCAAATAACCAATAGTTTGTCTGTTAATAAAATATTAGTTGGCATTTGGTAATGCTATATATACTTTATAAGTTAGTAATACTATGTTTAAAAAAAACCCTATCTGCGTAATGATGGCGATCCCGAGGCCATCCACTGACAACCGCCACAGCCGCCTGTCCTGCCACCCTCCCCCTCCACCAGTCTTGAAGCCCCAAAGTAACCGTCGAACTACAAATAGCCAACCCACCTATAACCTCTACTAACAGCAACCAGTGGCTTTAAACCCTAGCACATCCAAAATTTACTTTGAAAATTTTCCTAACACCCATGATGCTGCTGCTCTTCGTTCGATTTTCTCCAAATTTGTGTTCAAGGTTCAGTCTATGTTCCTAGGAAGCATAATGTAAGGAACCTAAATTTTGGTTTCTTAACCTTCAATGTTACGATACCCTTACATGAGATGCTCTACAAACTTAATGCTATTTCCATTGGAGCCTTTTGTTTACTTGCCTTTCAAGCCAAGTTTGCTCGCAAGGAGGAAGCCGCAGATACTCCTCCTAGACGCCATCCATGTATGAAACTAAAACCAGCCCCTGTGTTCCGTGAATCGCCCAGAGACTCTCGCTCCTATGCTACTGTGGTCTCTACTACTAAACCAACCGTTGATATAATGATTGATAATTCTTTTGAATCCATCTTAGGCTGAACTTGCATGCATTGCAAAGGTTAGGGATTTGGCTATCATCCCTCGACTACCGGAGATTATCAAAGATAGGAATTTCTCCACGAGGTGTGTTGCATCACTAAGAGGAAACCAGGTGTTATTCGCATTTTATTCTAATGATGAGTTGAGTGCATTCGTTGATAGTGATTGGAGATACTTGAATGATTTGTTAATTGATGTTGTGAATTTGGACATTAATTTTGTTCCGAAAGAATGCTTAGTTTACACGGACTTCTTAGGTCTTCCATTGGAAAAGGTTAATCGAGATTTGATTCACCAATTATGTAATTTATTTGGTAAGCTGGTTCATTGATTTTGACTTCGTTTCTTCGGATAGGTTGGATATTATTTCTTGCCTTGTATTGGTTCCGCTTAATTATTATGATCGCATGTTTAATCTTCGATACGGTAATCGATCCTTCCCGATCTTGGTCAAATTTAGACAAGCGGTAGCGTGCTCTACGTGTTCTAGTGGTTGTTTAATTGATACAGGTAGTATTGGTTCTTCGTCAAGCGGCCAGAGCATTAACCCAGCCTCCATCTCTAATCGGTGGTGCTGCACAACCTTAGATCAGCAGCCGCTAAGTCTTGCCACTTCCATTCAGTTCTAACCATTGTCTAGCAGTGACTAGTAGCCACCCACGTCTGTATCGCCAAAAATCCAGCCGTTGCAATCATCCCATGCTACTATTTGCAATGATCTATTGCTGCTCCGCACTGTCCAACAACCACCTCCCCTAGCCGAGCCGAGCCTACTGCCACTTCAGTCCCATGCTAAGCCGAGCTTATTACCTCTTTAGTCCCATGCCATTATTAGTAGTAGCATTGAATTTGTGGCTGAAACACAGCCGAGTATTTCGCTTTCCTTAGGACCGAATATTCAGAATACGAATTGGATCATTCTCCTTTCTCATACCAAACCCCCTGAAGATAATGCATTAACTTTTGATGTTAGTTCGAAACTAGTATTATTCAAGGAGAGGCATAAAGAAATTGTTCTTAATGCCATGGACAAGAATGCAACCACTTGGGTACTTGGCTTTAACGAGGTTATTAATCTTTATTATGTCATTAAACTTTATTTGTTGGAATTGTAGAGGTGTGCTCCATAACAAGGGTAAGCAAGAATTCATCCGCAAGGCCATTTGAAAACATAGTATTCATTTTTTCGCTCTTGTTGAGACAAAGGCTTCATCAATCTTTGAGATGGATGTTAGATCTTTTTGGGGGCACAATAATTTCAGCCACATCCTCATACCATCACAAGACATAACGGGTGGTCTCTTGGTATCTTGGAACTCAATTATTACTCGGGCTAGTGTTGTTTCTTCCTCAAGTAGATGGGTACTTCTTCATGTAAGAGAAGCTTCATTGGAATATCATATTATTGTGGTTTATGGTTTAACAATGGCGATTAACGACTCCTTATGTGGTAAACGCTGCTGCCCATTACACAGATTCATTAAAATTTGGTAATTTGTGGTGATTTTAATGAAGTCCTTGATGCATAAGAGAGATCCAATGAACGAGTGACATCACATATGTATTATTTTCAAGATTTTGTGAATGAAAGTGAATTACAAGACTTGCCTTTACATGGTTAAAATTTTACTTGGCATAATAGTGTGGCTTTCTCCTTTATTGATCGTGTACTTGCATCGTGTGATATTTTGTTCTTATGGCCGTCTATGTCTACATCCACCATTGATTTAGTGTTATCGGACCATTTACCCATCTTATTTCGCTCGAGGCCTCCTCTAATGCCGTGATTACGGCCCTTTCAATCGCTAAACTTGTGGTGGGATTATTCAACGCTTTTGCCTTTTATTAAGCAGCGGTGGGCTACAATTTGTGATTCTAGGGGCAGTAATGACATGGATTTGAAATTACGATTATTGGCAAAGGAAATCATGCTGTGTTATGCATCTAAATTCGATCTCTTACAAAATGAAATCAAGGAGCTCGAAAGGACCGCGCTTAACCTCTCCTCTAGTGTAGTTCCACGCCCTCTCTCAGATGTAAATTTGGGAAACTTATCCGAAGCTAAGAAATCATTATTCCTGCTAAGCAAGCATCTTGAAAGCCTTCATCATTAACAACCACAGGTATCATGGACTCTTTTTGGTGACAATAACACATCTTTCTTTCACCGCATGGCTTTGGCAAACTTCCGTAACAATCGAATTCTTCATTTGAACATTGATGGCAAAGAAATAATGAACTTGGTTGCAATCACTAATGCTGTTCAGGATTACTTTGGCAATTTATTCATCGCTACCCCATTAGTTCCATTCTCGTTAAGGTGACTCAATTTCAATAAAGTATCAGCTTCACAAAACATGGAATTAGTTACTCCCTTTACGATTGATGAGGTTAGGAGAGCTATTAAAGATTGCGACGAGAATAAATCTCCGGAACCGAATGAATTTAATTTTCTTTTTTACAAGCACTTTTGGGATGATTTGAAGTTGGAAATCATGCATCTATTTTCTGGATTCCACTCCACTTCTCGTCCACCATGCACAATAAAGACATCATATATGGTTCTAATTCCAAAATCTCCTGGTGTGGCATCGCTAAATGACTTCAGACTAATTACGCTTATTCACGAGGTGTATAAGATTGTTGCAAAGCTTCTAGCAAGTAGACTCCAACTGATTTTTCCCCACATCATCTCCAAATCTCAATTTGCTTTCATCAAAGGCAAAAAAATCCATGATTGCTCATTTATAGCTTCTGAAGTCATTAGCAGTGTTCACTCTCACCGCAAATCATGTTTAGTCTTAAAATTAGACTTTTGGAAATCATTTGACTATGTTTCTTAGGACTACATTGACGCGATCCTAGTTAGTATGGGATTTGATAGTAAATGGATATCTTGGCTGTCCAATTGTAGAAAGAAATCTATAACTTCAATTCTCATCAACGGCGCTCCATCGGATCCTATTCGGTTGTAGAAGGGAGTTAAACAAGGAGATCCGCTTTCACCTTTTATTTTCGTTTTATCGGCAGAGGGTCTAAAACGGTTGATTGATGCGAGTATTAGTGAGGGTCTCTGACCAGGATTCATTACTGATCTATCCACATTAGATATCTCACTAATTCAGTTCTCGAATGACACACTCTGTTTCCTCCCTCCAGATTTATCGGTAATTCCGAACTTTCTTCGTACCTTGAAATGTTTTGAATTAATTTCAGGTTTGCGTATCAATTTTCACAAGAGTACTCTAATGGGTATCCATTGTTTGGATGAATTACTACATTCTAGTGTTGAAATTTTAGGATGTAAAATTGAGAAGTTCCCTATTACAAATCTTGGTAGCCCGCTTAACGTAAACCGTATCCCAGTTTCATCATGGAATTCGCTAGTCACTAAATTCAAGAAGTGGCTTGCAAATTGGAAGGGAAGTTGTTTATCTTATACGGGTCGACTAACCTAAATTAAATTGATGCTAGTTTCACTTCCGATTTATCTCATGTCCATTCACAACATGTCGAGTTCTGTCAATGTTGCAATAACAAAACTAATGAGAAATTTCTTATGGCGAGGTGATTCAAGTTCAACTGGATTATGCAAGGTTAGTTGGGCAACAGTAAATCTTCCAATGTGCCTCAGAGGATTTTTTATTCGAGATTTATCTCTAATTAATTGTAGCCTTCTTCTCAAATGGGTTTGGAAAATTAGAGAAGCTAATCGGAACTCTTTATGGTTTACCTTCTGTGTGGCTACTTACGGGTTTACCTCCTAGGCTGATTTGGCAATGGCGGAGAGCCATTCTTTGTCTCCTTTATAGCGAAACATTGTATCTTGTTGCTTTCATAATGAGGAAATTTGGGACCTTATTTTGTCAAAATCTTGAGTTTCAATTGGGAATGGAGCTAGTGAATCCTTTGGGCATGATGATTGGATGTCAAATCAATCAATGCGTACTCTTTTCCGCAACCTTTACTCGATTTGCAATGGCAAACGATGTTCGGTTGTAGTAGGTTGCTCTTCGATCTTCGATGATAATTGTTTTTCACGTCCATTTTGGAAAGGAACCTTGCTGATTTCTCAATGAGAGATGTAACCAACTGTGTACTTGGATTATCGCTACTGTCCAAGGAATTTTTAACAGTGCAAAGGTAAAATTATGTGGAAATAGGCAATAGATCTGCTCTGTTTCTGCAGTGGAATGGCAGTAGTCCCGTGTCAACTTTGTAGTGGCTTGGCAGCAGCCCCATTTTGACACTGCAGTGGCTTGGCAGCAGCCCCGATTTAGCACTAACGTGGATAACTTCTTATGGGACTTTGGGGAGCTAAAAACATACATGGCATGGGCGTTTGTTGAGAGTTATTATAAGTTAACCCGATGGACTAAACCGGCCATGAACTTCTTAGTCATATAGTCTGCTTGTCTCCTTTCGAAAATAAAATTTTTTGGGTGGTTGCTTTTCCATAGCAAGATTCCGACTCGCTCCTTTCTACTCTCACGTGGTTGCAACTCGATCGACAATGCATCTTGTCCTTTTTGCAATGAAACGAAAATAATGGATCATGTTTTATTGTTGTGTAAGCCTAGCTTCCGTATTTGGCAAGACTTTTTGAGATGGCTAGAGATGTCGTCACCTATCCCGCACACGTTGTTGGGCTTCTCGACATTTGGTAATCTTTCTTCCATAAGGGTAACCATCAAGATTTTGGCACTTCTTTGTGATTTATCATTTCTTGGTTTCTTTGGAAAAGACGTAATAAATTCATCTTTGAGGGTGCAACCAAAATGGAAGATATCTTCTCCAAGAGCATTCATTTATGTTGGTTCATTTTTCATTGTAATAAACGTTCGCTTTTTCACACGACCTTAGATATCTTTGTAAATGCGAGGTGTTTGCTTTGTAATTGATTGGCTTTAGTTCTCAACTTGAGAATTGAAGTCATTTTATTTAATATACGAGGGGCAGGAGTTTTGTAAGCAAGTGGGAAAACCAATCTAGTTGGGTACTCCGCCCTGAAATTTTCTCCCATCTTAACCTTTTAGCTTTCGGAGAGTCACATCGCCTCTCCGGGAGTTTTTAAAAAAAGTTAGTAATACTGTAAGAAATTTACAATTTTTTAATGGGCTCTTAATACAATATTTGTCATTTTCCCATTATATATTCTTGTATAAAAAGAAAAGATGGATAACTCGCATGAAAAGTGTTTTGAGATATTTAAAATAGATTTTAATTCAAATGAATATGTTACTTGTATATAGTAATTCCATATATTATTGTTGCACTAATTCGGTAACATCTAGCAAGTATATAAGTGTCCATATGTAAAAGTGGTAAGCAAGGGTATCGTATCCATAAGGAGCTTTTTATATCAAATTTGTAGCTATCATGATAAATGAGCTAATGATAAAATAAAAGGTGATTTCTTGAAAGAGGATTTTTTTGTTGAAAGTTAAAGACTTACAATAATGAAAAAACAAAAATGGAATGTTGTTTAACTTAATAATTAAAAGGCTCAAGTTTAGTCTACCCAAAGAACAATCTAAGACAATTTTCCCTAACTTTCACTACAAGCCCTTGCATAATAATCCAACTCAAAGGTCTCTTAACCTTAACTCCCTAAACTATCTACTAAGCTCGTATAGTATCTTACTAAGCTAAGAATACTTCACCTCTCGGTCCTTCATATGAATAATAAGGTAGCATTAAGAATAGTTAAACATTCATAAACATGAAACCCAAGGCATACAAGCAATTATCTTATGATGTTATGTAATGTATGTATGTGAAGGTCTTCAGTGATAATCAGGTCACCTTTCGGTCCTTGCTAACTGACACTAAGCATGAACAAGATCAAAGTTCAAGTTAAGCAAATAAACATCCATTCACATAAGCATTCAAACTAACCAAAGGAAAAATACATTACAGCCGGTGGAAGATCTTCTTAGACTGCCTTTTATAGGGAAAACTTTGCTTGATGGTGAACTACTCACCCATCTTCATTAATGACATAACTAACATCATCAATGAAGGAAGCTTAAGAAAATTAATTGCTAAAGAAGAATGAAGAAGAAAAAAGTAAGAAAACTTAGATAGATGATAATTAGATAGATGTTGATAAGTGTTGATAATGTTCCCGCCACTTTGTCTTTTAAGGCTTTATACGGCCTCATAAATCCCAAATGGCCAAGCAATTTCAGCCATAAAATAGCTACAAAATATATAGATGTTTACTATTACACTCATTATAATATTCCCACTTGTTCTAAAAGGTAACTAGAAATAAAATTAAGTTAACTAAAGTAAAAAAGGTAGCTAAATTCCCAACTAATTCCTCCTTCATTCCCGACGACGTCATCCATAGCTCTTCCTTTTTCCAACTGCTAGCGTCATCCTTCCACACAGCTCCTTTTTCCATTTTCCAGCTTGGCATAGGAGGTCTCGTTCTTCAAATAGAAAACCTGAAAAACCATGAAGACCTTTCTAAAAATTGCTCAATTATATTTAAACGTAACCCGATTGTTCAAGCTTTTTAATGACAATAATTCTACCCATCAAACATCCCCATACTTAAACATTGCTTGTCCTCAAGCAATTCATGCAAATATTAAGTAATCACAAGAGTTAAATCATTCAATCAAGACAGTTAAGCATAAACTAGCAAGTCAGAGTTAAAGTTAATAATGGAAACTAAATATGAAGAAAAAGAAGATGAGATCTTTAATTCATAGATTCTTTGATAATTATGAAAAAGCTTTCAACTTGTAAAAATTTGAAATTCTTAAATCAATTGAATAGCTTCAGACCATAAGACCTTGTGATACGATGTTTAGGGGTACAATTCAAAGAGGATTTCTCTCATTCAACAAGGTCAAGTTACACAAACTAATAAGCTTGTTAATTGGTCTAGTTCCACCATAGATAGGTGAAAAGGGCTCATGCCATCAAGCTGTTTTAAAGGGTAGGCTAGGGTTGGGGTAGGATATGAAAGGGAAATTTTTGGTTAAATAAACTTAACAATGTTTTCTTGATTTTGCAGATTTTAGCTAATATTGAAGAACATCATGTTTGTAAATTTCAACTCTTTAGGGAACCTCAACTTCATGATGTTGACAACTTGAAGCACACAACCTTGTATTTTAATTTATTTGACACTTTATTCAGATTAGCTTTTAAAGGTTGAAATTGTTTGAATCTTTGTTCTTTTATTTGTTAGATATTCCTAGTTTGATGGAGACTTTGTTTGCTCAAACAAGAGCTTCATTACTTTTAAGTTCTTCTACTTTTATTCATTTTCTTTTTCGATTGTTACAGTTCATGGGTTGTTTTTAGGAATCAAAGTGAATGAAAAGGGTTATTAATGTGTGAAAACAAAGAAGGATTTTAGTCTCAAAGGGGAAATCTAAGGGTGATGAAAGGGTAGGATGATTTAAGTTAATGGGGGAAAACCTAGTTTCCAACTATCTTGTAGCATTGGATTTCTGATGTGGTATCAACTGGACTAATACAAAATAGCATTTTGTATATTTACCATAACAAGTTCTAGCTTATTCGGCAAAACCTTGTCCTCTAATCAACAAAATTTACATTTAGGCTAAAATCCTCACTTTTTGGTTTTGCTAATGATCCTTCCTATAAGTTAGATTGAAAATTTTAAAATTTTAACTCTTTTTGTGCTAAAACAAGTTAAAAAAATTATACAGTTTCGAAGCTCTCAAATTCCCTTTCTAATATGCTGCTTTCCTAAAGCTTACTCAAAATCGACCAGTTTTAACCTACTTTTCAAATTGAATTTATAACAATGCAATTAACTATATCTAATTATGAATAGAATTGGGCAATCAAGTTTAAAAAAATACAAGGTTGTCATCAGGCAGATTAACCCATAAGTTAGTAGACCATTAAAAGCAAGAAAATCACAATAGTAGAATTCCAAAACACAAATTATCAACGCCAACATGATCAATCATGTTAACAAGTTCTCAACCCCCATCCCCATACTTAAAGTTTACTTTATTCCCAAAGTAATATCAAAATTTAAAAACACGCATAGAGAATAAGAGAGATCTTATACTAAAATGAAAAAGGAGAGGAAACTTAGTGGTACCGTTTCACCGGGAGGAGGGAGGAAGGCTTCATCTAATCTTGCTGAGGCTAGGATGAGGCCTCCTCATGTAGGAGAGAGAATAGAAACAAATAAAAAGGTAATTTTCTCAAAATGTTTAAGTGTAAATGCATCAAAGGATATTGTTACATTAAAGGATATTGTCAAGTCTTTTCCCATACTTGAATATTTACAAGGTCTTCATCTCAGACCAGGAAAAGCTTCTTACTACTTCCTCAAAATTGTTTGCTTCATTTGGTGCATGAAGCTAGCACCCATATTCAAGGTCTTAGCAAGGGGTTTGAGGAAGAAGACCTCCTTTGCAACCTTTGCAGTCTCCATGGGTAGATATGGTTTCAGCCTTTGTCCATTGACTTTGAAGACCTCCCCTTTGGAGTTTGAGACCTCCACTACTCCATCTGAAAAGACCATGTTCATTGTATAAAGACTTGTCCTTCTTGACTTAAGCTGTCCTGGAAAAAGTCTCAACTGAGAGTAATACAACAAGACTTTTTGTCAAACAAAAAATTATTTTTCCAAGATTCTTTTATCATGCCAAGCCTTGGCCTTTTCCTTATATTTCATTGCATTTTCAAAACTAAATAACCTAAACTCTTCAAGTTCATAAAGTTGGTGCTTTCTTGCCTCCCATACCTTTTCCCTATCAAACTTCAGAAAAGTTAGTGTCCACAAGGCCTTAAACTCAAGTTCTACTAGAAGGTGACATGCTTTTCTATACAACAACCTAAAGGGTGACATACTAATAGGAGTTTTATATGTAGTTCTATAGGCCCATAAAGCATAATCTAACTTATTTGTCCAATCCTTCCTAAAACTATTCATTGTCTTCTCTAAAATTCTTTTTATCTCTCTATTAGAGACCTCGGAATGTCCACTAGTTTGAGGGTGGTATGGGGTTGCAACTCTATATGTGATTCCATACTTAGACAATAACTTTTGAAATAGAGTGTTATAGAAATGCGTATCTTGATCACTAATGATAACACGAGGATAACCAAACTTGGTGAAGATCTTCTTAAAAAATTTGACCACCACCTTCGCATCATTTGTGGGGCATTCAATTGCTTCAACCCATTTTCTCACATAGTCCACAGCCAAGAGGATGTACCTATTTCCATAAGAACTAGGAAAAGGTCCCATGAAAGTCTATGCCCCATACATAAAATATTTCACACACAACAACATTATTCAAAAGCATAGAGTTCTTGGTATAAATATTTCCAACTCTTTTACATTCATTACAATGTGATACAAATTGGTGAGCATCTTTGGAAATGGTAGTCCAATAGAAACCACTCTCCAAGACCTTGACTATAGTCCTTGTGGCTCCAAAGTGACCTCCTGCCTCAGTTGAATGGTACATTTGTAAGATCTTTTTGGTTTCCTCTTCTTTTACACATCTTCTTATAATCTGATCTACACACAACTTGAACAAGAAGGGTTCCTCCTAGAAATAGTATTTAACATTAACAAAGAATTTCTTCTTTTTAACATATATCAAACACTTTGGGCTTATATTACATGCAAGATATTAGCTATATTAACATACCAAGGGGAAGAATTTACCATACAAAACCTTTCATCAAGGAAGGTTTCTATGATGATTTTTTGAGAATCAAGGTCTTCTCTGGGAATTCTTGAAAGGTGGTCAACAGTAACATTCTCACATCCCTTTTTATCCTTGATCTCTAAATAAAACTCTTGTCAGAGGAGAAGCCAATGAATTAGCCTAGGTTTTGCATCCTTCTTTGCAAATAAGTACTTTAAGGCAGAGTGATCTGTGAAGATAGTGACCTTGGAGAGGACCCGATAAGATATGAATTTGTCAAATGCGTAGACTATTGCTAGCAACTCCTTCTCTATGGTGGTGTAGTTTTGTTATGCATCATTCAAGGTTTTACTAGCGTAGTATATTGGTTTGAAGTGTTTGTCCACTCTTTGTCCCAAGATCACTCCAATGTAAGCATCACTAGCATCACCCATTAGCTCAAAGGGCTTTGTCCAATCAAGAGAAATAAGAATAGGAGAGTTCACTAGCCTGATTTTGAGTTCCTCGAAGGCCTCATGCATTCTTCTCTAAATTTGAATTTAACATCCTTATGGAGCAAGGCTGGTAAAGGCTGTGCAATTTTGGAGAAATGCTTTATAAATCTACAATAGAAACCTACATGGATTAGGAAGCCTCTCACTTCCTTCACTGATGTTGGTGGAGTTAGGTTTTGAATGATGTCTATCTTTTCCTTGTCCACTTCCAAGCCCTTCTTTGAAACTTTATGTCTAAGAAGAATTCCTTCAATCTCATGCACCTTTGAAAAGTAGAAGGGGTATAACACAGCCCAAAGGGCATTCTCCTATAAGAAAAGGTTTCGTTTGGGCAAGTGAATGTAGTTTTCTCTTGATCATTAGGGTGAATGGCTATTTGGTTGTAACCAGAATAGCCATCTCAAAATAGTAAAAAGTGTAGCTAGCAAGCCTTTCTAGCATTTGATCTACGAAGGGCAGAGGAAAGTGATCCTTTCTAGTTACATCATTAAGCTTTCTATAACTAATACAAATCCTCCAACCTGTGATAGTCCTGGTTGGTACAAGGTCTCCTTCCTTGCTTTGAACTATCCCTCCCTTCTTAAGTACCACTTGAATTGGACTTATCCAAATGCTATCAGATATGGGGTAGATAATTCTAGCACTAAGCAATTTGATTACCTCTTTCTTAACTGCTTCCTTCATGTTGGGATTCAGTCTCCTTTGGGGTTGGATAAAGGGCTTGTGATCCTCTTCTATCAAAATCTTATGTACACAAATGGAAGGGTTGATATCCTTAATGTCAGAAATTTTCCAACTGAGGGCTTCTTTGTTTTCTTTGAGAATGACAAGAAGGTTTTGTTTTTGTTTGGGCGAGAGTTTGGAAGATATTATAACAAGAAGGTCTTGTGGTGGGTGTAGGAAGTCATGTTCAAGGTGCTCAGGTAAAGGCTTTAGATCAAGGGCTTGTTGAAGGTCTTCATGGTCTGAATTTTGAGATTTAGGAAGGTCTTTAAGGGGTTCAATGTTAACCCTTGCTCCAACAGTAGCTTGACAGCCTGTCTCTACTTCCACTTGCTTCTCTAGGATTTCGTCTTCATTATAAAGGTCTTGTAAATTAAGTTTTTGCAAAAAGTATGGATTTAGATGAGCATCAATAGTATCCATGAAATAACATTAATCATTAGAGGAAGGGGGTAATTTTAAAGCTTCAATCATTTTAAAAACAACTTCCTCCTCATGAATTTTCAAAATCAATTTGCCATTGGTTACATCTATCAAAGCCCTTCCAATGACTAAGAAAGGTCTTCCTAAAATGATAGGAACATGCATATCTTCATCCATGTCTATAATAATAAATTATATTAGAAGAATAAACTTTCCCACCTTCACTAGGATATCTTCTACCATTCCCCTAGGGTACTTTATGGTTATATTCGCAAGCTTGATTGAAATGGTTGGGGGTCTTCTCGGCCTAATTTCTTATAATGATAATTGGGCATCAAATTAATACTATCACCTAAGTCACATAAAGCATTCTCAATATCAAGGTTTCCAATGGAACAAGAGATAGAAAAACTCCATAGATCTTTGAGTTTGGTAGGCAGAGGCCTTATGCTTTGCAAAATTTAGGAAGAGTCCATATTGAATTGAACCATTTCCACATTCTCTAGCTTTAAAAACTTAACATACATTTGCATCTGAGCGAGGGCTTCTACAAATGGTATGTTGATATGTAGTTTCTTGAAGACCTCTAAAAGCTTATCAAAGTGTTTGGACATATCATGCTGCTTTGCTCATTGTGGAAAATGGGATCTTTGGCTGGTATTTGGATACCACCTTGTGTCTTGGTTCCAAGGTCCTGTCCTTACCTTTTGTGGACTCTTGTACATTTACCTCATTCAAGGTCTTCTCTTTCTCCAGTGACTTTGAGGCCTTGTCTAGCTTTGTCAAATCTACCTCCTCTTTAGCATTCCCTACATTTCCACTAACATCAACAGTCATAAGATTAGATGAATTCATAACCTTACCACTCCTTAGGGATATTGCTTTGCACTCCTCTTTGGGTTTAGTCTCCGTGTTGCTAGGAAGGGCTCCCTTACCTTTTAGTGTGACTACTTGTGTGAGTTTATGAACTTGGGTTTCTAGACTCTTCATATGAGCTTGGTTTTGCTTCATGTGCTGAGTCATCATCTCCCTCGTCTCATCTAAATTTGACCTTTTGGGTTATTGGGAAGAGCTTCCTGCCTGGTTGTTGTGAAGTTTGTTTTGATGTTGAAATTGATAGTCCTTGTTGAGGTTATTGAAAATGACTAGATTGTTGGAAAGGAGGTTGTGGAGGTTGAAATGAAGATTGGTTTTGCTATTGTTGAGGTTTCCAAGAAAAATTAGGATGATTCCTCCAAGTAGGGTTGTATGTGTTGGAAAAGGGTTTCGACCTCTTTGATTTCATTGCATATAGTTACATTACTCTTGAGTGAGCACCATATCACAGTCTTCAGTTATGTGGTTTATTCCTCCACATATTTCACAACAGCTTTGTTATGGGTTTGTAATTGCTGACACATTCTTCTTAGTTTACAAGGTCAAGAGCTTGTTAAACTTTCTAGAGAGCTCTATCACATCCTTTGATTCATCCACTCTAGGATTATCCTCATGGGCAGAATGCCACTTGGATACTATGTTGACTATTTTTTCTGTCATCTCAAAGGTCTCATCGAGAGGGTAATTTTCAGGGTCTCCATTTACCACAGATTCAATCTTTCTCTTATTGATATTGGAGAGTCCATTATAAAAATTTTAGACTTGAATCCAAACAAGGATACTATGGTTTGGCACATTCCTTAGCATCTCCTTGTATCTCTCCCAAGCTTCTGACATTGTTTCACCTGGGAGCTCCACAAATATGGTGATCTCATTCCTTAGCTTCAAGGCTTGTTTTGGTGGAAAATATTTCATATGGAAGGCCTTTGCCATGTCATTCCAGGTTATGAACAAGCATGGCTGCAAGGTCTTCATTCATTTCTTAGCCTTATCCCTCAAGGAGAATGGAAAAAGCTTTAGCCTTATAGCATCATGTGAAACATTCCTATTAGCTTTGAAGGTATTGCATGTTGCTACAAAGTCTTGAATGTCTGCATTAGGATCCTCTCTGGAAGTCCTCCAAACTGAATGACAGCTTGTAGCATGTGAACCATATGGCCTTTTACTTCAAACAATTTATCTCCTTCTTGGGGAATTATAATACAAGAAGAGTGAACTTCTGTGTTGGGCTCTAAATAAGTTCTCAATGATGGCCCTCTTTGTGGAGGGTGAAATTCACCTTCTCCTTTTGGATTTTGAGCCAGCCTTTCTCTTTCAAGTCTTTCTCTTTAAGCCCTTTCTGCCTCAAGCCTTTCTTTCTCTTAGTAATCACTCTCTCTTCTTTGTTCTTCCATTCTCTCCCTTGCACAAGCTCTTTTTACAGCACCACTTCTCCTTTTACACTCCCTTTCTATTTTAGGATTGATTGGAATAGGTGGTTCTCTTCCAGCTCTTTCGTATGCACAAGGATATCTTGTCAGAACATGTTTCTACAAGGCTATAAAACTGTTCATCACTTTTCTACTAATAAGTTTAATAACTTGTTTGCAAGATTTGGCTACACTCATTTCGAAAGGCTTATCCTCAATAATAGTGCCAAAAACTTGTTCACGTAAAATACAGGTGTTCTCAATACCTCTTATCAAATAGAAAAATGATGATAACTGCAAGTATACAGTTGCGATGTAGTTTTAAAAGATATCGAACCCATAGGGAAGGAACCAAGTCTAAAGATCAACAAGGGAAAACAAAGTAAATAAAATAAAAATAGATTAGAGGTTTTGGATAGGAAGATTAGAATGAAAAATGAGTACATATAGATGTGGAAGATTAGAGAATCTAAATATAGAGATTTTCCCTACGAACTAGTATAGCAGAGAAAACATGCGAGTTCAATAAAGATGTTACAATTCACTAAACTAATCTAACAAACTTGGTTCAAAATACTCAGATGTTCAATGATTTGCCATAGAGCAACACATGAAATAACTTTTCTAAACCTAGCGCATAGGAATTAAGACAATTATATAAACCTGGACAACATCAATACTATGCTTAGTACGGGTCACTCTCACATAGCCACATTTAGCAAGTTACCATTCTAAAAATGTTGGCTCACTAAACAAATATATATCACAGATCCAATGATTATACACGATATTGTTAACCTTGAAACTACTCTTAAAATTAACTCTAACACATATAACTTGATTAATATAAAAGACTTAGCATGAAATACATATTATGACACATAGACATATCATAAACTTCAAAATAGAAAGTATAAGTAGAAAGCAAAGCAAAGTTGTAAGGTATGCAAGTGAAAGCTAAAGTTGATCAAACCATATCCACATTTTAATGGGAGTCATCAATTCCCGTAATTCCTACATCTGCTTTGAATTCGGTCTTAGCCCGTACAGAACCTCCACTAGGATGCTATTCTTTGCGAATATCGAACAAACGAATATTGAAGAACGAAAACTTTTATTGATAAGTGATTTGTAAGTACACTTATACAACAATCGCTTGAGAATATAGAGAAATCTAGTGATCGAAATAAGGATTCGAATCACTTAAACATTTTCTCGCTAACACTTATGAATGTAGCGAAACTAGATATTTATTCTCTATCTATACACTATGCACTATCTTTCACTCCTTTCTTCTGCACTGTGATGTACGAAATTGTAAGGTTTGGAACCCTATTTATAGAGTTCGAAGGGTTGCGTCTATCCAAACGAAGAGTCTTGTCCATTGGTGAATGATGGCATCTCTTCATTGTGATTGGTTGAGAAGCTTTGATATAATCCACAATGGATAGACACCTTTTCATGATTGGTTAACTTCTAATAGGTGTTTTATCATTGGTAGTTAATGGCGGTTGATCATGCTTATCTGGCGGTTGGTAGTTAAGAAGATAAAACCAAAAACCCGTCCAAGTCGTGACCATGATATATAAGTCGTGACTGTGAATCTTTGATTGGTAGACTTTTATTTCTGAAGTATACAAGTAGCGACCACGAATGATTGTCACGATGGTGAATTGAGTTTTTCTTTAGAATTTTCCTTGTAACTTTGTTGATCTTTGACAGCTTCGATCCTAAGCCAAATCTTTAAGTTCCACGCATCTTTTTGCACCTTTTTCACTCTTTTTTCATAGAATTCCACTTTAGATCATTTTACTCCCAAGATTTACCTAGTATATGCATTTGCATGAAAAATAACTACATACCACGTGAAATCTTTTATATGAAGCATAAAAATGACTTAATTCAGTGTTAAATGTAAAGAATTAATATGATAATAAGTGTAATTATACACTTATAATATCCCCATACTTAACTTTTACCTTGTCCTCATGGTAAATTCAAAAGAAGTGTATAAATTGGTAAACAAGTTCGTACCTCATTTGGCGAAAGACTATTGCAGTGAGTACCACATTCCCACGTCGCAAAGAATTCAAGTAGAAGTTTGAAATTTCCCACAAATTAGTAATGTGCAATTTATATTGCTTAGTTGCATAGCTTTGTTCTTAATGGAGAGTCAACCGAATCGCATCTTCATATAAGCGTTA
>CATIWQ010138097.1:0-12793 GCA_949673415.1 Euphorbia schlechtendalii | reverse complement strand
ACAACAAAATACACCAAAAATATTTTCTTTCAATTTCTTTTGAATAATTTAGATCCAAAACACATTTGGATCCCAAATCTTGATTATTTTCAAATCATTCTTCTTCCTACATTTCTTAAAAATCCTCAGATATTCTCGGGTTTAAAACAAATTTAGAACCGGAGTCCGATTATGTTTCGGATAAATATTTTCTTTAAAGATATTCAGATCCAAAAGATGTTTGGATTCCAAATTTTAATTGTTTTCAAATCTTTTTTTTTTCATCTACCTTTTCTTTAAATATCCTCAAGTATTCTCGGGTCTAAAATTAATTTAGAACCCGAGTCTAATTATCTTTTTGGATAAATAAACATGTATTTTCAAATTAAACTACAATTAAACCAAAACGAAAGAGGAACGCTCCCGGGGATCGAACGGATACATCGAAGTGGATTCATACCGAAAGGGTAAGCCTTTGAGTTCCTAGAGTTACTTTATCTCATGTTTCCGATGTTGTTCTACATGTGAACCTAGGAATATTTTTATTTCTTTTATTATGTAAATAATGTTGTAATTCTCTTTTTCATCTTTATTTCTTTTTTTATTATTTTATTATTCTTAGGTTAGAATACCCCAACGAAGGGAGTTAAAATTATTCTTGGATAACAGACCTCACCTTACGCCATGCAATCATTTTCACTAATAAAATTGATCAACATACATGTAAATAAAAATGAACTATTTTTATTAAAAATAACAACTTTAAACCGTTGATGTTTTAATTAGGCCACACGGGCCTCGCTAAAATCAAATTGAACATATGTGATATCCCCTATGCTAACCCTTGTGGATGCAGGTTAGATGTATTTTTAGGATTTTATTTTTCCATCTGGTATTGCATACATTTTTTAGGAGATGCAATTAATAGGTTAGCAGACGGTTGCATCACCTGATTTTTGGAAACCTTCTAATCTTTATTTTTCGCATTTATTTTCCTCATTTACTTACTACTTTATGGATGGTATATTATTCTGCCATACATGAATCATGCATGTAAAATCAAAAAATGACCTAAGTGCAAATATGCACAATTAAGAGAATACGATTTTCTATAGATGTAATATACTGTGATCACATAAGAAATAAGCAACTTATCCCGGACCCGAATCTCTGTGGCTTAGTGGGCCGTCCCTTGGACGTTAAGCCTCATAGGATTCTAATTCCAAGAAAAAGTTAATCCAGGTGGCATCTCCACACTAAGAGGAGGCGAATTCAGGTTCGAATCGATCTAAAAAATATTTTCACCCTTTCTCTTTCAACCTTTTCCCAAATCCCCCGACTTGGTGCTTTTTTTTTTCATAAACGCCCCGGTGGACCGTGCCTCTCATCTTCGCGTGCTCTCGGCCCACTACTTTGTGTTGTCCGCTCACATAGGCGATGAATGATAAATTTACTAGAGAGAGTCTCTTTACCATAAAAAATACTCCATGGTATGCTTCTAATAAATTTCATCACCACGTGGAGGTTCCTTAACCACTTCATGAACAATGATACAAATAAAATGAAGAGAGAGGCGATCAAGTATCACTAGGATGATCCTTATCTATGGAGATAAGAGAATGATTTCATTCTAAGGAGATGTATCAATGGGGAACCACCATCTTTCTGGAGAAAATCCATAAGGATAAGGAGACTATTGAGTCTCAAGGAGTGCTAAGGTTGATGGGAGTAAGAAGGCCAAGGTGGCGCAGACTCTTATCTCAATACCTATGACAAATCAGGTCCCCATGGTGTCTTCAACCGATACAAGGGAGTGATTCCCAAGCCCTCTAAAATCGTATACACTGAGACTATGGAGAGTTATGGTATTAAATACTAGGTACTCGTTGCCATCACAACGATCTACTGGCTCCCTATACTCTTTCTTCCATTCCCAGCGTACTAAGAGCTGGTGTGGGAGTTTTATTCCACCTTTGCTTTCAAGTAGGACTGCATCAGCTACGATGAGCCCAACGTTATTGAATTTCTCCTCCATGGAAAGACCTTTTCCTGGAGTCTCGATGATTTCAACAAGGCTCTTTGTGCAAAAATGATCCAATGGTGACTTCTTATAAGCTCGTAGACTCCAAAGCCTGCTACATCCATAAGCTTCATCCTCGCTACTACTAGAAGATCCTCGCCTTCAACTTTTTTGGTCGCTAAGAGTTCTAGGACCATAAACAAAAAGGAGCTCAACATCCTTTCAAGCATGGTGATCGATAGGAAACTCCATCTTGGCACTTGGTTGGCCAAGAAAATCCAGTTCTCTCATTAAAGAGGGAGAAATCCTCCTATTTTTAGCATAGTGATCTCGGTGATAGCACACATGATGGATCACTTTGATCCTTCGGGCCACACTTTGCTTCCCGAGACGACACTACTAAATATGGAGAACTTGGATACCATGTTAATGGTGGAGACCAACAATGGGACCAAGCAAATGCGTCCCGCTAGCTCTTTAGAGATCAGAACCCTCACTCCTGTTGATCCAAAGGAAGATAAGGAGACTCTCACAAGAGTAGTAGCAAAGCAACCAACCCCCACAGCATACACCGAGCTACTTGAGAAGTAAACTGCTATCGAGAAGCAATATAGTGACCTATTCAATAGTGCTTTGCAGCTTGGTGTAGAGAATGCAAACCTCAAGACTCACTTTGATGCCCTGGAATTTAATGCGGAGATTGTCTATCATCATCTCCAACTCAAACCTTTCAAGCATTAGGCTCATCAGCGAGACCAAGAGTAGGTCTTTAGAGACAGTAATAGTTTCTTTTACCCTTTTTCTTTTTCTCTTTCATTTTATTTTTCTTTTCTTCTTTTTGTTTTCTTTTTAGGATATTTGCATTAGGGGCAATGCAAAATTTAAGTGTGGGGGAGGGGATATATCTTTTTATTTTTGCTTCTTTTCTTTTTGATCTTTTTATGTTTTTAATTTTTAGGACTTAGTCTTTTTACGTTGAATTATGTCATTTTGCAGTCTCAATGTAAAAAATTTATTTTCTACTTGTATATAAAGATCAAATGAAAAAAATTAGTCTTTTGATTTCAGAGTTCTCTATATGATTTCCACAATAACCTACTTTGTACATTAACTTGTTATAAAGAAATGAGGAAACCTAAAGAAGAGAGATACCTTCATAATGACTAATTAAAAAAGTAACAGTGATTGGGTTAACTAACCATACTTGCATTGAGAGCTGTTTTCAAGCAAAGTTATTCTAGCGACTGCTTTTTGAAAGTCACTTTGTAAGATTTAAGTCCCAATGAATGTCTTAGAGACTTAATTTTTACCTTTTACATTTAGACTTGGTTTATTTCCGCAAGGTCTCTGTACCTTTAGACCTTCACTAAGACCTTTAATTGTTCTTTTTAATAAACTTGGTGGTTTAATTACTTGCTTTATTTACTATTTTGTTTGGGTCATAGAAGAAATAACATTGTTTGGTTAGCAACTGGGTGTTGACTCTTTCATAGGCGCTTTTAGAAGGAAGAGCTTGACTTGGCTCATAACTAGGTGAACTCTCTTTCATAGAACTGAAGAAGAAATAGCATTGTTTGGATAGTAACTAGGTAATGACTATTTCATAGGATTTATTTTCCCGCAAAGAAAAAAATTCAAAATTTAAAAAATATAACAGAAAAAAATAAAAAAACAGAAAAAAAGTTAGAAAGAAAAAAATTATAATATTTGATTTTTTGGCTATGTGTTTAGGGACCCCACCAAGTAAAGGGACCAATAAAGAAGGTAATTATGAAGTTTTCCTTTGGATACTTGATCTCTTTAATAAATTCAGCCAAGTAATTCTTGGGATTTCGAGTAAGGTCTTTATACTTTCTTAAAGAGTAACTCTTTTATTAGACTCACGATGCTTAATAAGGAACTCTACCATGATCTTGGTGAAAAATCTCGGTCTCTTTGTGAAAATGTTTAGGGTCTTTGTGTAGTTCTTATTCTCTTTTCTTCTTGATCTTTGTGTTCATACTTGAGGACAAGCATGAAATAAGTACGGGGAGATTAAATAGGTTGTAAATACAACATGTTTTTATACTTAATTTCATATCTTTATAAGCATGTTTCAATCTTTATGGGCTTTGTTACTACTATTTTCTATCATTTCAGGTTTTTTAGGTGATTTGGATGAAAGTTGGTTAAAAGAACTAAAAACAACACTACACCGAGATCCTGATACTTCCACTGAGAGCATTATTTAGTCTTGGTGACTTCCAAAATATCCAGAATCTTCAAGAATGTCCAAAATATATCTAGTTGGAGGATAAGAGCACAAAAGTTAATGGATAATCACCAGTTCAAGCAAAGTCTATCTTTAAGGAGTTCTGATTTAAAGAAGAGTTGTTCTCCTTCATAAACTCTATCTTGAAGAGAGGATAAATCTTTATTATTTTATCTCCAAATAGAAGACTAAAGACAAGGCCAATAGAAGAACAAGTAAAATCAAAAGCAAAGAATATGAAGCAATGGATTGGACCATATAACTACAAATATAGGTCAAATCCCACAAGAAGAAAGAGTACGAATTTAGTCTAAGTTTTCTTAGTTTAAGTCTAGTTGTAATCGATGGTTAATTAATGCAGTAATTGAACATACGAACTTCCATGATGGAATTTTAAAACTTAAAATTAACCCTAAAAGATATCCTAAGCATGGCATGATTGACATAATCTAAGTTGAAACATTTCATAGATACTATAGGCTTATAAAACATAATAAATGAAATCTAGCATCTATGATAAAAGCATTACCAATTGATGCATGCCTTTCCCTTAGTGCGCTGCTCACTTAGAAGAATTGGACAGTACTCCGTTAGGACAAGCCTCCAAACAAGGATGACCTCTATAGTTTATCCACACGGACCCCAACCAACCAAAACCTAACATAGAGGAAGAACTTGTTAGTTAACAAGCAGATGCTAGACCGCTCATAGACCAACTCGAAAATATAACTAAGAAGGCTCTTTCTAAAATAGGAATAAGCCTTCATCTTGAGAAAGTGGAGAAACTTATGGATAATCGCACAAAAACTCACAAAGAAAAGAAGTCAAAACTCAGAAGGAAAGATTGAGCTGAAGTGGTATGAAAGGAGGGGAGGAGGAGGAGGCTATTTATAGCCTAAGGGGTAGCAAAGTTGCTGCCCCATAATTGATATAGCACTAATCCCATACGGGCTTACAAGCATGAGTGAGCTGGTGTGCGAGATTTCTCACGCAACTGCTTGTCATGCAAGGCAAGCCCACCGCATGGGGTTGGCTTAACTATGCCGGCCTTGCAAGAAATCTTGCAAGCCCGTTGTAGCACAAGCATGTGGCAAGCATTATGGGCCTCTACAAGCACTGGAAGCGCCTACGAGGCATACTTGCGGGCTTTATCGCAAGCTCGAGAGTGCTTCTAGTGCTCACGTAGGCTTTCCTTGTGGACTCCTATGAGATTTTTCTAAAGATCCACTTGTGACACTCTAGTTTAGTTTTTCCCCTTTTTCTTTCCTGAAATATTAGTTTGATCAAAATTTGATCCATCCAAATTGAGTTTGACTTTTTCTTACATTCTCGGCATAGACCCAATCTATAAGTTCTTTACTTAGTATGGTAAAGATCCAAAGAGTGTGACCTTATAAGATCTCGAAGTATAGAGCCGCTAGAGGTTAACCTAAACTTGGCTTCCCATCTGGGAACCTTTAAGCTCAATGTTCCAGATTGATATGGAACCTAATAATTCTAAATAGTCAAATGGGTTTTCTACCAAAGGAATATGATCCTCCAATACTCGAAATATCACATACTTGTGACTTGATCCGATTCTTCAACAGTAACGAGTTATGAGAGGATGACATTCTACTCGCACGGTCACTATGAGGCGCAGGCCTTGTGAGATGGGGTGTGGGGTTTTTTAAAAGTGGTTATTGATGTGAAGTAAATTAGAAAGACTTGAGGCCTAAACCTCTAGCCTATGTTTTATAGAGTCACCACCTAGATAAGCTCTTTGAAGAAAAATGGTACAACCCAGATTCGTTAAGCCTAAACAATACCATAGTATAGAGATTCTAGTCTAGATGAGTTACTTATTTCGTCATTATTTAAGTCATTTTAGGCGGTTTGCTACCATATTCCAATACCATGATATTCTATTCTAAGTCATTTTCAGATTATATTTTAACATGCATGCAGAAAGCAATAAATAAGTGCGAAAAGTAAACACGTAGGAAAGTATTCTGCAATATTTGGGGGGAATATTTATACATTTGGATGAAGGATAGAAATTGCCTAAAATAAATGAGATCTACAAATACATCAATATATTCTGCAATACTCGAAGGAAAGATAAATCCTAGCATACATCTAACCTATTCTACCTACATCCACAAAGTTTAAACCATGAGATGTTCAGAGCATAAATATGTACAAGTGTACTAATTATGTTCGATTATGGTATTTTTAATACCCCCTCTTGTCAATTTAAAAGAATAGAAAGGCTCACTTTTCTTATAGTATAAATCGATTTATTTTTTTATGTACAAGTATGTTTCTCATTTTATTAGTAAAAATGCCACATGTGAATTTTGTTGGGTCTGTTATTCGAGAACTTGAGTTCCCTTTGTGGGGTGACCTAAAATAACATAGAAATATAAGTCTAGGTCATACATGCATGACATAGCTACTATTTGGGTTAACAAAGGTAACGATGTCATCCATCTCATTATCGACTTCCCCATGAAGGGCGATATCGATATGGATGACCTTAAGCGCTTCCATTGCCACTCCAACCTTAATCCAAATATTAGCACTTCAAAAACTCATATATGCATTTTAAATGAGCCCTATGTATGAGTTGGTTACCACAAATGGTGCATTTCCAAGTCCAAAGAGGTCTTGGCAGGTCATTTCTTACCGAAACAGAGCGAAACGAAACAAATATGTGAATCTGTTAAGGGGAGTACTGATGTTGGTAAGGTCAGTTTTTACATTGCCTCAATTTCAACACTGACTTTTACGATGCCGTTACTGACGTCGAGTATCCAAACCTGCAGAAAGGCAACAAAAAACAACAGAAAAACATCAAAGATCAAGGCTGAAACTTCCGAAAACCATAACTTTCACTACGGTTATAGGATTCAAACGATTCTTATCTTTCCAAAAAGCCCATCATGTTTTTAACATAATAAAATTGATGAAATAAAGTTTTAATAACAGATTTACCCAAAAAAATCAAACAGACCTCGTTGTCCAAAATAGAAAACCGTGATTTATGTAAGTTTGAAAAATCATAACTTTATTTATACTTATCCATTTTAAGTGATCTTTATCATTCAGAAACCTCACAATCTAAGGAATCTAATAAAAATAACAAAATATACGAAAAAATTCTTCATCAAACTCAGAATGGAATATAATAACATTCTGTCCAGGAAACCGAAACAAATTTGTACAAAACTTTGAAAATTCATAACTTTTGATATACTTGTCTGTTTTTAATGATCTTTGTCATTTCGAAAACCTCATGATGTGGAGATTCTTTTGATGTTAACAAGATATTAAAAAAAATTGAAAATATAATTCAAAATTACAAAACAATTTGATACATGAATATAAAAATAATAAAAAATATATCACGCAACAAACAACATGTAAACGAAAGCCTGGACTCTAGGACTTCAGAGGCTTAGCCTGTAGTCATGGATCCCTTTCTTCAAGGTCCATGAAGTCCTCCGAAAAGCTCTCTTTGTTTCTTGTTGTTTGTTTGTTGGTTTGATGTAAAAAATCCTTTAGATAGAGTTTTTGTTCCACTTTGAATCATAGTGAAATGTTCTAAATGGTGTAGTAACTGAATGGTAAATGAAAGATAGTGGTAGTTCTAGCTTTAAAACCTTGAGATTATTTTCCAAAGCTAAGTACTCAAGAACTCAACTTTCTCGTAAGATGCATAAAAATAAACTTGAAGAAAATGTTTCTTCTAAACCTCAAGTTTCTTTAGTATGTGACTATACTTCAAGATTGCTTAAAAGATGAATAAATGAACTTAAGAGACCCAAATTCATACCATTTGCATGAACTTAAACTAAACTACCCAAATTCCCAAGTAGTTGGATATTTTAGGCTTGATTTTCACTCAAGAACACAAGGTTTTGCTCTCAAACTCAAGTTTTTTAGCCTTTTGATAGAAATATCTCTTTTGTACTCTATGTGCACGAAAATATCCTCTCTACATTTTCTCTCTTTGCTACCTTTTTTTGTTTCTATGAGTTCCCCTCAAGCTAAAGTCAAAAAACATATTCATTAGCCTTTTTGACTTTTCTTTTTTCACCTCCTTTCATGTCCCATTTATCAATATGAAGGGCCTTATCTAGCCACCCTATAGTATAAGGAGTGTAGCTTATGTCAATCTAAGGTGTAAGGGGCCTAGAGAAAATATTAGATCCTCAAAAACCACAAAAAACTATACATGTTGTTGTTGTCTTATCAACATTGGTGTGGGCATAGCAACACCAACACCGATGTTACCCAATGTTGACATCGACATTGCAATATCAGTGCGAGCATTGGGATTTTGGGACTTAATTGGGCTCACATTAGGCTTGGTTTTGTGTATGAGGGATTTCTAAGATTTAAAGAAACAAAAAAGTGCTTCTTTCAAGGATGTTTGAGACCTTTTCAAAGTGAAATACTAGTAAAGGAAATTAACTACAGTTTCATCATCGAACTCACGATTAGGGTTGAAATCTTGTGCTCACAGCTTACCCCTCATGGGATCACTACTGATTATGTAATCAGTATGATCACACGATATGAAAGTAATGGGTTTGAGAAGTCAAACATGTGCGGTAGCGGTCGATCTTCTCAAGCAATGGTACCCTTGGGTCTTTTATCCTTCGGATGCTTGGTTTATGATACGAGCTTTTATTCTTGCATTTTTCCCCTTGATGGTCTAGACCGTTACATTCTACAGTCACTACTCCTTAAAAATTTATAAATTTTTGAAGGTCCACTTCAAGATGGGAGACCGTTTCTTCCTTCGATCATTGATGAATGCCCCTTGTGAGTTCACCTTTGGTTAGCTGTTACCATTGGAGCTATTGGGAAAAGGATGAAAGTTGTGTGCTTCATGAATTTGGTGATACATCGATTGTAGAAAGTTTTATTGAGATCCTCATTAGAACTATTAGGGAAAGGATGAAAGTTGTGTGCTTCATGCCTTTGGTGATACATTGACTGTAGCAAGTATTTGTTGAGATCCTCTGCGAGATGAAAGAATGTTTCATTCTTTGGTCTGAATTATATGCCCCTTATGAGTTGACCTTTGGTTAACTAGTTAGCATTAGAATTATTGGGGAACGGATGAAAGACGTGTGCTCCATACCTTTGATAATACATTGATTGTAGAAAGTCTTCATTGAGATCCTTTGTTGAATGAAAGACTCTTTCATTCTTCGACCTGTAAAGATTGCCCCTTGTGGGCCCGTCGATTATTTCATTTTGTAGTTTTTGTTGAGATCCGTAGTGGGATAGAAGGTCATTTTAGGCTTTAGCCTGTACTAACTACCCTTTGTGGATCTGTTGACTATTTCATTCTGCAGTGTATGTTGAGATCCGTAGTGGGATGGAAGGTCAATTCATTCTTTGACTTGTAAAGATTTTCCTTTGTGGGCTTGTAGATTATTTTGTTCTGTTGTCCACTTTGGGATCTATTGTGGGATGAAAAGTCATTTAGTTCTTTGACCTGTACTAATTGCCCTTTGTGGGTTCGTTAAATATTTTGTTTTGCAGTCTACATTGAGATCTGTAATGGGATGGAAGGTTGTTTCATTCTTCATCCTATTCTGATTACCTCTTATGGGTCCATCGACTGTTTTATTCTATAATCTATTTTGAGACCCATAGTGGGATGGAAGGCTACTTCATTATTCAACCTACAAGGATTATCCCTTAGGGGCTCATTGATTGTTTCATTCTGCAGTCCACTTTGGGATCCGTTGTGGGATGAAAGGTTAGTTCATTCTTTGGCTTATACTGATTGTCCCTTTGTGCGTTGACCACTAGTTGATCATCACCATCAGAACTAGCAGGGAAGGATGTATGAGGCAATGGTTTAGAATCATATTGACCTTGTTAGGAATAAGCTGATCGTTTTGCTCTATGATTAGTATTTTATGCCTCTGATAATGTTGGGACTGTTTCTTTTTAAATTTTGTAAGTTTTAAATCCATTATAGGATGAGTGGACATTTTCCTTCTTCAATCTTATTTGATGTGATCCACTATGAGATGCTTAAATTTGTAAAAAAGTTCTGCAATAGGATGAGTAAAAATTTTGTAAGTATAACTTTATAGTGCAAGTTTTAATTTATCGATTGAAATGATGAGAGCAAAAATGTTTACCTCTTCAATTAAGAATTAAAGCATGTGAGTTCATTGAAATTTCTTGAACTCGTTTCCTGAACCCATGATAGATTAAAAAAACTTGAGTTAAAGAATTCGGAGATGTCCCGAGTAATGCTTTGTTGTTCAAGAAGGCTTTTTCTAGTGTCGAAATGCCTCTTAGATCTAAACCATAGTTTTATCATTGAAAACTCTAGTTTGTTGATAGTTCTTGGAATTTAGGCATTTTCCTTGGCCATGTAATCTTAATTGTTTGTTGGATTTTCCTACAAAACAAGATTTACATGTGTAAATATGATATGTACATAGAAAAATGCATGTAAATTCCATCTCTCTTTTATACTACACTGGGCTATCTAGATGATACCCTATTGTGATAACGCTAACTCGAATTTTGGAGAGAGGCCTCTTTTTGAATGATGAGGGTCATGGGTCCGAGTCAAAGTTCAATTTTGTGGTTGGATCAAATTCGGGTTCGAGGCTTGAATATAGTCTTGAGTAGATTTAGAAGATTCAAACATTCTTTAACACTCCCATTTTCCTTATATGGTATAATGATGGTGACATTGATCTTGATTTATATCATTGATGTAAACCTCTAAGTTGATCATGAGAGCTGATATTGTTTATTGAGCTTTGAAGCTTGTTCAGTTGCAGTATTGTGAGTTAGTTCCTATTGTGATTATCTGATAAGTGTATAGTTACACTTATTATCATGATAATTTTATACAATAAACACTATAGTTTGAATCATTTTTATACTTCATATAAAAGATTTCACGTAATGGTATTTCGGGTTAGTTCCCAAGTAATATAAGGTGAAAAGAGGCTGACAAAACAAATGAGATAAGTGCATATATTGTGCTTGGTCTTTAGGTAACTTAAGAACAACACATTAATATATTTGTTCAATATAATTTGGTCTTTAAATCCTACTTAAGAGGAAATTTAATAAGTAAATGAGCAACGAAATGATAAAATTTCAAACCAATTATAATAGCAAAAGGTATTGATTATATCCTTTCAGGGGAAAATAAAATATAACAACAATTTCAAAAATTTGACATAAGATACATGTGCTACCAATTAAATCTTATGGTCAACTATCCTACTACAGCTAAGTTTGTTTGTGTTTTCCTAAACACAACTAGCTGAAAATAATTCATAAAAATGCAACAAAAAAGTGCACATTTATTCGTATAGATGATTACCAAAAGCAAATGTATCAAATGTATTTGGATTCTCTGAATTCAATTGATATATGTCTATATACTTAAATCTAATAAAATGCAAACACTACAATATAACTCTGAATTAAGGATGCTCTTAGGGACAAGGATCCCTTGACTAAAAAAGTTTTAGGTTAAGAACACTAAAAAAATGACAGTTCACTAATCCTCCTCGCCTCATGTTCTCAATCAATATACCTGAATATAGTTTTTTCAAGATGGCAGCCCCCTAATGTAAAAAAGAACAAGGGCTAGCCTGTGATCTTATTACAAAAAATGTCAGCCACCATCCAGTCTCCAGTCAATTATGTATGAACTTGGGTTTGAACCTGAGCATTCGACTAGTTTCATTTACTTATAATACGCTATATGCATTTCCCTTTGTGTTTATTCTATTTTAATTTCAAGGCACAAATAAAAGAAGAGATATTGGATAGTAGTATTCTAATTTATAACATTCCAGAATGAATGCATGTATCTCAGCCCAATTAGACACAGTATATAACATACCAGGTTGTCCCTTCCAGTTACCATAGCTGCCACCTTCGATGAGTTGCTTCTGCTTCTGCACTACAACGGAGAATGACGATGAAGGAGATTCTAAAGTGATTTCACAGTCTCCTTACAATTATGTGATTCTTGAATGCAGAAAGCTCATTTGTCGACTCAAACAGGCCAGTAACAAATTGGGTAACCTGAACCATTTATCACATATCAGCAGCATCCAACAGGGCACAATAGTAGAAAGAAAATAAACGAGTTATAATTTGTTTTATTTCACCTCTGAAACAGTCATGTTGGGGAATGATGACTCCAAAAGTTTAATGGTATACTCCCTTACAAACATTGTATTGTTGGGGTATGAATAAAAAACTGTTGCAGCATCCCATAAAGGCTCCGTCAAAGCACCACTCTCAACTTGAAAAAAAGGCACATGTATATATATGTAAATTGAAGTTTCCCTTTTCTGAAAGTCAATTCAGGATTAGACGTGCACATACTAGTGTGAACAAGTGTTGCAAGACTAAGACATGCAATTTGAAACCAGGTTTATGAAATGTGTCAATCAAGATGACAAATATATCTTGCTCAATTGTCAAGAAGTATGTCCTGTAGAACTGATTGCAGAATTCTGAAGCCTGATAAAATAATAAAAGGATTT
>CATIWQ010138081.1:0-20729 GCA_949673415.1 Euphorbia schlechtendalii | reverse complement strand
GGGTTAGTTTGGAAAAAAAGTAGGGATATGCAAGAACAAACAATTTTTATTGGAAACATTCCTCTAATGAATTCCCTAGGAACTTTTCTAATAAATGGAATATACAGAATTGTAATCAATCAAATATTGCAAAGTCCCGGGCATACACTGAACCAACAATTAGGATAAGTACGAAAATAAAAGCTTCTATAAATACAGATAACCCCAATATATCGAAACTCATTGCCCATGGATAAAGAAACACTATTTCAACATCAAAAACAACAAAAACTAGAGCAAACATATAATAACGGATTCGAAATTGTAACCAAGCATCGCCTATTGGTTCGATACCCGATTCATAACTAGAAAATTTTTCTGGACCTTTGCTAATCGGTGATAAGACTCCGAAAATTTGAAATGCTAAAATAGGAATAACACTTGATATTATTAGAAACTCCCAGAATATATCATATTCGTAAATCAGAAACATAGGCTCACTCCTAGGAATGTGGAAAATATGTTAGATTAATTGAGTCGAATTGGAATTTGGTCATGGTATTCAAAAATGGAACCCAAGAATGGCCCCTTATATCTCTGCAAAATGTAAAGGTATTCATATTACAAATCTTACTAGAACTGCTCTTGAATCAATATCCATTCTTGTTTTGACTAACTTGTTATGGGAGAGTTATAAGTTAATTCCAATTCGACTCAATTAATCTAATATATTTTCCACATTCCTAGGAGTGCGCCTATGTTCCTAATTTACGAATATAATATATTTTGGGCGTTTCTAATAATATCAAGTGTTATTCCTATTTTAGCATTTCTAATTTCCGGAGTATTATCACCGATTAGCAAAGGTCTGGAAAAATTTTCTAGTTATGAATCGGGTATAGGATGATTCATTCAAATCGACATGAGAGTCCAACTCCATTGCATTGCCAGAATCCATGTTGTATATTTGAAAGAGGTTGACCTCCTTGCTTCTCTCATGGTACAATCCTCTTCGCGCTGAGCCCCTTTCTCCTCGGACCATAGAGACAAAATGTAGGATTGGTGCCAACAATTCCTCAGGGAAGAAAGGACTCACTGAGGATCCTTATTTTTTATTTGATCTTTATTTTGAAAATATATTTAATAAAAATAAAATAGCCTCTTTCCTTGGTAAATAAATGCATAGAATATGTTAAAACTTTAGTGCGCAATTTCAAATTTGAATGAGATTAGACAAAATGGGAGCCAAAATACAAATTCTTGTTGTACCTAAAAAATAGATTTTGGTTGGAATCATTAACAGAAATAATCAAATGATTCTATTGATAGATTCGAAGAATTAAACATTTTACAATTAAGAAACTCAATTTTTTGTCATAACCTGCATTTTGCAACAAAATAGATCTACTTAAACTATTATCATGAGAAAATGTATAAATATACTCCCCGAAAGATAAATGGGTATAGAAAGTCATTTTTTCGAGATCTATTTAGGGCTAAATATCTTTGCATATTGATTTTCTATTAGATTCGATTTCAGCTGCTTCAGCTTCTTCATCTGCTTCACCTGTATAGAATTCTCAATGTGAAAACACAAAGCCGGTGTGAGATATCACATTGTTTGAGGAACCCTAGATGCTGTCGGAGTAAAGGATCGTCAACAAGGGCGTTCTAGTTCGTTGTAGATTCTTATCCAAGACTTGTATCATTTGATGATGCCATGCAAATCGCTAGAAACATGTAAAGTGTATGGCTAACCCCATCAATTGTATACTCTGATTAGAGGTTTATGAGTGTATTACTTCAACAAGGGACCCTAAGGTACATCTCCATTATATTACTATATCAAGAGCGATGGATCCCATCTTGACTACACAGCTTACCAACATGTGATTATCGCTATACCCGTAATCACCCGTGTCATCCTGATCGCCAGGGTATGAATAAGTATGACTCAAAGTATAGCAACTCATACATAAGGATACCAGCATCTCAAGTCTGAGGATACTCATACTATTACCACAATAAGACATGACACCAACACATGGATATAGTTATTTCCGAGTGTTTGTCTTATGGCGGTCTCCAATGTATTACCCGAATACATTCATGTGTTAACTCAAGGTACCACCTTCAACTCATGAGATCGGCCACTTGGAACTAATCCAAGGAGTAAGCCTACACATGCTAGTCTATCTGCTCCATTGATGTCCAGTCTCAATGGAACTACGACTAGGGATATTTTGACTATTCATAGTAACATGTATGTGCGTTTCTCACTCCACATAGCTCCCACTATGTCCTTGCACTTTTACGCTGAATTAGTCATGGACTTTGTTTCATTAATGCGTATATACATATCCAAATATATATATGATACCAGTGAGATACAATTAAAAAGAAGCATTGATAAGTAACAAAATGCCTTTGATTATTATTAATAATTTAAAACTATTTGTACATTATAGCTAATAAAGACATATCATCCTAATTTCCTCTAGGGCATACATCATGTCTAACAGTATCAAGCTCTCATTAAAATTCTAAGTTTGCTTAAGGAATCTTGAAATTTAGATACAGAAACAACTTTAGTGAAAATATCTACTGGGTTAGACAGAGTAGTTATCTTTTTAACAGTAACATCACCACTAGCGATAACATCATGAATAAAATGCAGTCTCACATCTATATGTTTCGTTCTCTCATGAAAGATAATATTTTTACAAAGATGCATGGCACTTTGTGAGTCACTGAATACATCAATACCACTTTGTTTAATTCCCAATTCTGATACAAGTCCTTTAAGCCATAAGGCTTCTTTAATTGCTTCAATTAATGATATATATTCGAATTCAATTATTGATAAAAGCAACTATGTGTTGCAGATTTGATTTCTAGCTGATAACATTTCCACCAATGGTGAAACAAAAACCAGTAACAGACATTCTTTTATCTAAGTCTGTTGCAAAATCAAAGTTACAATACCCACACACATTCACAGATTTATCAACAGAAGGTTTATACACTAAATATAGAGAATTATTTGTCTTTAGGTATTTGCCTAACCACTTTACAGCCTCCCAATGGCTTCTATTTGGATTGGACGTGTACCTAGAGACAACACTCACAGCATATGCTATGTCTAGTCTAGTACAAACCATGGCATATATCATGCTCCCAACAACATTCAAGTAGGAACACTATCCATGAAATCATATCTCAACCTAAGTTAAAGGTTTTAATGAGGCAGGAAACTTCAAGTGAGCTCCAATGGGAGTGGAAACATCTCTTTCACAGTTCAAGTTATACATTTTAAGAACTTTAACAATATAATCAGATTGAGACACACACAAAGTTCTAGTTTTCCTATCCCTAGTAATATTCATGCCTAGGATGTGCTTTGCAGCTCCGAGTTCTTTCATTTCAAACTCTAATTTTAACATATTAGTTAATTTCTTGATTTCAACTTTAGACTTACAAGCTACAAGCATATCATCCGCATATAGAAGAAGATAAATGAACATGCCATTACTGATTTGGGAGAAATAAACACAAGAATCATATTAACTTCTTTTAAAGTTATTATTAAGCATAAAGTCATCAAAATTCTTGTACCACTACCTAGGTGCCTGTTTAAGGCGATACAAAGATTTCTGTAATAGACACACTAAATTTTCTTTCCCTTTGTCAATAAATCCTTCAGGTTGGGACAGGTAAATTTCTTCATCTATGTTACCATGTAGAAAAGCTATTTTTGCATCTAATTGTTCAAGTTCTAAGTCATACATAGCCACAATAGCAAGAAGTAATCTAATAGACACATGTTTCACAACTGGAGAGAAAATTTCATTATAATCAACCCCTTCCCTTTGCAAATATCCCTTAGTAACTAATCTAGCCTTGTACCTTTCCTTTTCTACCCCAGGAATCTCTGGTTTTTTCTTCTAAATCCATTAACAAATAATAATTTTCTTTCCATTTGGCCTAGATACTAATTTCAAAGTTTTATTCTTAACCGGGGAATTCATTTCATCAGTCATTGTAGAGTACCATTCATTCCAATCATTAGAGAGTTTTGCATCAGTAAAAGTTTAAGGAACGAAATCATTCACATTTTCAGCAATCAAGCAAGCATAAGAAATATTTCCACAGTTCAAGCAATCATAGACAATATAATTAGAATATTTAGCAGGCATTCTAGTTTCTCTCTTAGTTCCATTGGCATTTAAACTAGTTTCAGGCATATTGGAATTAATATTGTCTATAACTTCTATGTCATTTTCATTGGTGAGATCAGGTTCATTGTTATTATTCTGTGATCACCCTCTTTATGGTGATCAACAACATGCTCAATTCTGGTTTTATCAAGTAACTCCACCTCGAACATGGATATATCAGATTGAGTTGTGCTTTGATAGACATAGTTATTTTTAGGAAATTCATTTTCATGAAATATTATATTTTTTACTAACAATGACTTTATTTTCTTCAAGACACCACAGTTTGTACCCTTTAACTCCACTAGGATATCCCAAAAACATACATTTCTTTGCTCTAGGTTCTAACTTTGACCTAGTTACACGGACAAAGGCAAGGTAGCTAAACACTTTTAGGCCTTTATATGAGATTGGATGATTATTCCACAATTCTTAGGGCATTTAAAATTAATGGCAGGGGCAAGGGATCTATTTATTAAGTTACATGCAATATAGGCTGCCTTTACTCAAAATTTAGCTCCTAATCCAGATTCATAAAGTAAACATCTTAGTTTATCAAGGATAGTTCGGTTGTATCTCTCAACAATTCCATTTTGCTGAGGGGCATGCATACAGGTTTTATGCCTTAGAATGCCATTTTTGTTAAAGAATTGATTAAACTCATCATTGACAAATTCCATATTATTGTCTGTCCCAAGAATCTTAATTTTCTTTCCTTTAAGATTCTCAACATGTGATTTCCATTCACAAAATTTTTCAAATACATCACTTTTATTTTTTAAGAAGTATATCCAAATCTTCCTAGAGTAATTGTCAATGAAAGACACAAAATATTGTGAACCAGTAATAACAACATGTATATGAGGGGATCCCCACAAATCACTATGTATATACTTTAAACATTCAGAAGATTTGTGCATAGATGAGCTAAAGGATTGCCTATGTGATTTGCCAACTACACATACTTCACATGCATCAGATTTACTGTAATTTAGAATAGAAAGGTTACCTAATTTATTTAAAGTCCCCAACCCCTTAATTCCAATGTAGCCCATCCTCTTGTGCCATAGAGTAGTGGGATCATTTTTGAGTGCAGCAACATTAATATCACAAATAATGGAATCGGTTAAAACATATAAGCCATTATTTACTTTTCCCTTGATGATGTAGGAATTTCCTTTCCTCACCCATAATTCCCCTTTTGAGGCACTGTAGGTGAAGCTAGAGTTATCAAGGATACTCAAGGAGATCAAATTCCTTTTTAAGTCAGGTATATATCTTACATTCTTCAATAGAACAACTATATTATCCCACATTTTCAGTTTAACAGACCCTATACCTTTAACACTACAAGAGGAATTATTTCCCATTATTACATGACTTCCTGTGAGTTCCTTTGAATAAATAAACCATTCCAGATTTAGGGACATGTGAAATGTCCAACCCGAATCTAGAATCCAATTGATTTCATTTTTGGTATCACTTATTGTGAGTGTCTCAATATCATCATTATCAGTGAAAGTATTTGCCATTCCATTATCAAATTTATTATTTTGAGTCATGTTGAGTCTCTTTTTACAATATTTCCTTATGCGACCCTTTTCATGATAGAAATAGCAAATTTTATCAGTTTTAAACTGAGGGTTATTGTTATCATTGTCATTACTGGAACTAGTATTTGTAGAACCCAAGTTAATAGTAGTTTACAGTATTGAGTTGTTTTGGAAATAATAGTGAAATTAATTGAGTACTAAGTAGACTCTTAATTATAAAGCTAACTTGAGTTTATTCAAGGGAGAACAACTTAGTTTTACCGGATAATTAATTAAGTTATGACTTAGAGTAGGAAAAGTTGAGTCTGTGCTGAGTACTACATAGTTTAGAATTACTTCACTCAGCTCGTGCTGAGTCCTACTTTTAATTATTAATTAAAAGCACCTTATTTGACACGTAGAGACTTTATGACACATGTGCTACTAACTACTTCTATGAAGGAATGGAATATTCCCTAATTGCTTTTCAAGAGAAAAGGCACTGAAATTAATGAAGATTCCTATGGTCCTCACAACACCAAAAAGTGTCAGTACGGAATGTCAAGGATTTCTCACTACATTTCAAGTGAAAGGAATTTTATGTTATGCGCTACGTCTCAAGTGTCTCCGCGTGATTCTATCAACGTCAGCAAGGTCAACCAATGGGAAGACTCCATGTTGCATTCTAACGCGTCTCTCTTAGAACCAGATTGCTTGAAGATAAACGAGATTTTGTCAATGGAATTTTATCGTGCCTCAATGTTCGAATTTCTATCTCTAAAAATCCTGGAATCTATCTCCAACGGGAAGATTTGAAAGATTAGAAGAGATGAGAAATTGAAGATCAAACAATATCGTAAAGTTTGCAACGGCTATTTCACAGAGCCTCAAAGTATAAATAGAAGATTAGAGTAGACGCTCAAACTTAGTGAATCACCTCGAATTTCTCAAGAGCTAAATCACTGCCAAATTACTCTAGCTTTCAAAGAAATTCCATCGCAAGCAATCAGCAAACATCAAAGTTCAAATCTATTTGTAATAGAGAGAATTTACTTACATTAACATTGTAAGGATTCAACATTTCTATAAGTTGAATCCTAACTTTATTTAATCCGAGTGTCAGTTTGGGAATGGTACCCAAATTGAAGTTGAGCCGTAGTTAGAAAGGAGGATACTTTCTGTAATCGTGTCTACCCGCTATAAAGGCTTCTCCACCTATTGAAGGAACGACTCATTAGTGGATTAAAAGCTCGGAAAAGGTATTCGAGGACTGGAGGTAGGCTAGGGGCTGAACCAAGATAAATCTCAGGTGTTAACGTTCTATCTTTAAGCCTAAAGCTTTAGCAGTGATCAGGTCATTCATCTCTTTCTCTCATTCATTTATTTTCTTGTTATTCAATCTGTGCTGAGCAGTCTTACTCAGCTAAAGATTGAAGATAAACTATGCCAGCACAGCTGAAAAGTGTATAAGTTTTTATATCGCACTCACCACATATATAAAAAATTAACTTGGTGAATAACTTTAAAATATCTAAAAATAGCCAAGATTAAGCATTCGCACCCCTCTACTGTTGTTAAGAGCCCGTTTACGGACCAACAATATTTTTACTATTATTATGATTCCTAAAACTGTGATTACCAAAGTTATTATACTCCTTTTTCTTCCCTTTTTTCTTACCTTTAATTACCAAGGCATCACCAGGAGAGGAAGAGGACTTACCTATCCCAGTTGATTTGATTTCCAGTTCTCGCATTGTTAGTGAGTCCACAATATCTTCACAATCAACTGTCTCCCTTCCATACGTGAGAGCATCTTTGACATTCTTGAAAGATTCTAGAATTGAGTTTAGAAGGAGTACTGCTTGAGTTTCTTCAGAAATCTTTTCCTCTGTATTTTCAAGATCAACCATTAATCGTTGGAGTTCATCATAATTTTCTTCTATAGATTTGTTAGCTTGCATTTTAAAGGTGAATATTTGTTCTTTTAAGAATGTAGTCTTAGTTAAAGAAGTGGTCATGTATAAAGATTCGAGTCTATTCCAAACTTTTGCGGTAGTATCTTCATTCCTAACTCTACGCAAGACATTATCAGATAGGTTTAAAATAATAGTACTATAAGCTAATTCCATCATATCTCTTTTTTCATCGTTACTTAAATTTGCAAGCAAAGACCCAATACCCTCTAAGGCCCTGGAACATTTTTGTTGAACAAAAATCGCTCTCATTGTACATTTCCAAATACTAAAGTCAGTTTTTCCATCGAAGTTTTCGGCTTGTAAAATTTTAGAGGTAGACATCATAAAGATTTATTCAAGAACCCTAAAAGCAGGATCATACACATATAATCTGAAAAGAAACACAACTAAGGAACCTGACGCTCTGATACCAATTATTGTGAGTAGTTAACTCATGAGACTCAGATATATTGAAGAATCATGCAAAGAATTCTAAACACAAGCGAAAAAATTCAAGAAAGTGAATATTTGCAAAAAGTAAATGTAAACAAAAATAACAAATTTAACTTGGTTTCTTAGCTTTTTAAGGCCAGACTAATCCACGGGGGAAGGCCACCGAAAACTGCTTTATTGATTCAGAAAGAAGTCACAGATCTACGATTCAGTTCAGCAATAATCTCTCAACCTCTTGCTCAACACCAAAAATTTAAGTACTCTTAAATTTCCATACTTGCAATCACAGGAGAGTCAACAGAAAGAGATGAAAACAGAAAGATTATACAGAAACTACAGAGATTCTCCAAGAAGCTCACTAACCCTAGAAACCAATTACAGAGGCAAAGAAAAAACTCTGAATGGAAGAGAGAGAAAAAGCACACTTATATTTGGTTTTGAGTCGGTGTACAGTCTCTTGATCTCAGTCGTTGGAGAATTGGGACAACATCTTCACCGTCTAAAATAGAGTAGGGTTTCTTCCCAGCTTTCATTGGCCTCATTAAGTTAATGGGCTGAATTTGGGTTGCAATAGTGGCCCAAGCACACACATGGCCTAGACATAGAATTACACTCCAACACACTTGTTGGGAATAATTTCTTCATGTTTCATCTCTGAAATGTTCTAGTTTGTTGTGGTTTGTTTGAGTGATAACCAAATATTAAACTTATTCCAAAGAAAAAAGAAGAAGAAGAGCGAGACAGATCAAATGTCCTTAGTAGGAGGATGCATCAGTTGATTTTGTAGGGGATTCCCATTTCGAAGCAGAATAAGCAATCCCATTGCGTTGATGATAAAAGAAGCTCTTATTGCTTAATGATTTAGGGCGATTATAAAAGCCTATTGTATGGATAAGAATAGGTAACATTTTTGAAGAAAATGGAGTTTCCATATCAATTTCTGTAGTACCTTGATAAGAGCATCTTTAGTAGCTTGTCTATTACACAAATTGTCATGACACATACGAAGGAATAAACAATCAATTTGAAAATACATCTTTAGTAGCTTGGTTAACCCATCTTCCCTATATGATGTAACACTATGTGTCATCTCAAATTGTAGACAATGTCTATTTAATTGTCTAAAAGTATACAACCAAATAGACATTATCCAAAATAAATATACTTTCAAAAGGAATAGATAATATATCATTCATATTTTATGAATAGACATTGTCTACCATAAATACAATTTAAAATTGAATAAATAATTTATTGTTCTTATTTTATAAGTAGACATTACTATTGCCACTTTATTAAAAAGAATTTCTATTCTACATATCACCTAAATTTGGAATCAACAAACTAAAAAAAGATGTTATCGATGGTTGCTTTAATAATTACACTCTTCCTTGGATTCTTGGCTTTAATTGCCGAATTTTTGGGTTCGATGTGATTCTTATATGAGTTGATACTGACAATGAGAATTTTTTATGTTTTTTAATGTTTTTTTATTACTTTGGTTTTCGTTGAACGAATGATTATCCGCAACCAAATACAAAAATTTACATACAATGAATGATAAGTATTCCAGGTATATGGGCTCTTACACGAATTTCCTAATTAAAAAAAATTAAGAAGTGAAAAAACTCTATTGTAAAAGCTCTTATACCTTGTATAAGCTTTCATACAATGATTTTGTCGAGATTTCATGTTTATTGCAAAAAGAAGAATAAACTAAAAAAATGGTAAATTGTTGTATTTTGCAAGAAATAATAATTGAAAATTGATGCGAGACAAAATTTCTTTTATTTAAAACAAATTTTCCAACCAAATACAGACATGGAAACATGATATGCTATAAGGAAATGAGTTAATTCATGAAGTTGAGATCAACGGTTTTGAGGCTAAATTTATCATTTGTCAATATAGTCTAAGAAACTATACTTTATCACTACATCTCATAACCCAATAAAAAAAATAAAATAAAAATACTTGAGTAAAAAAATACCCAATAAACCTTTTAATGGACACATAAGGTAGAAATTAAGTTAAATTGAAAATATATGCAATTAAAAATAACCTTATCGATAATTTAATATTTCACTTAAAAATCAACATAAAAACATAATTCATTATATATTTGGATTGTTTTACAATACCTAAAATGAATGTTTTGATCTCGTAGATTGCTAAAACAAAAATAAATGAAATGAATGAAAATAATTAGCAACTTGATGTCATACTCTAAACAATAATAAAAAATGGGGACCATACCAATCCAAGCAAGTAAAAAGCAAAAATAATGCTACCTACTAGTAACAACTAATTTCCACCTCCACACCTTCCAATTTCTCATAGACAAAAATTCCCACTTCAACAATATCTCACATCATTGTGGAAAACAAACAAAAATGAAACAAAAGAACAAAATGAATATCTCAAAAATAAATCTATACACCATACTTGATGAACAAAATAATTGAAAATATAACACAGCCATAATTCTTAGCACTCGAGCACAATCCAATGCCTTGGGCTAAACAGGAATCACATCAACATTTGACGTATCTTCACATCTCAAAACAATGCCATCAAGGCTAGCTGGAACAATGCATTTCGGCCATTGCCACCCGGTTGTCAATGGCTCGTCTGGCGGTACGATCATAAGCACATTGTCGTTTCGCTGTACAGTTCCCATCACACTAACTGTGCTGCCTTCTTTGATGTACCTATAGCATATCACCATTTAGTTTTTCCAGCATATCAACTAAAACGCAGAGTGTTCACGACTTTTGAAAGCCATAAAGACCTTTTTGGTCCCTGTGTTATTGATCAGTTTGCTTATTTGGTCCTTTTGCTCCGCACGTTACCCGATTGGACACTGTGCTATTCAATTTGTTACTGTTTTTTTCTGTCCCACGTTATATTTTACTAAAATAGTTTTTTTAGCACACAAGGTCCAAAAAATTAATTAATAACATACCACAAGGACTAAATGAGTAACAACTGTATAGTACAAGGACCAAAAAAGTAACAATCTACATAGCATAAGAACAAATGGATATCTTGAATAGCAGAAGGATCAAATGGGTAAACTGACTATTCCGCAAGGTTCCAAGACTTTTTATAGTGTATATACTAAATGGTGCCAAATAATGCAAGTGTAGAAGCATATAGTCTTACCCTTCTTTCAATCGCAAAACGGAATCATCGCCGGGGAGATTTTTCTTTCCAAGCCATTTAGCGAACTCGGGAGACAAGTCTTTTTTATCCGAACCGACGTTAATGACTAAGGAATCATCGACGAATGGAGTGACCCTTGTACCATTACCCGCCTTCACTAATGCCCTTAGTCCTGATTGAAAATCCGAGATATAGAAGTCAACAACTTGCATCTGTACCACAAACCGAAGAGTCTTTTCGTGTTATATTAAAGATGGAAAGAGATGGACAAAGACAAAATTAAAGAAGAAAGATGCTCACCTCAGATGATGTAATACCCCATGAAAAAGGGCGATGGCTTGGGTTGGCCGGTTTTGAACCCCATTTCCGATACTCAAATAATCGTGTTGATGTAAAGACGCATCTCGGGACTCTTTGGAATGAAGATTCCAGAGGCACATTGCCACATGTAACCACCTTCAGTTAATACAAGACATTTACTGATAAAATATTCAAACATGATAAAAAATCATGACAAAAAAATGGGGCGAAATGACTGGATTTTTAGTACCGAGCACCTAAAAATTGCTAAGCAAGTGCAAAAAAAATCACTGAAAGGGGGAAACGACTGGATTTTTAGTACCAAGCGCATAAAAAATGCTAAGCAAGTGCAAAAAATATCACAGAAAGGGGGAAAAGAATGGATTTTTAGTACCGAGCATCCGAAAAATGCAAACCAAGAGCAAAATAAATCACAGAAAGGGGAAAAGACAGGATTTTAGTACCGAGCACCTAAAAAATGCTAACAAGTGCAAAGAAAATCACAGAAAGGGGAAAAGACTGGATTTTTAGTACCGATCACCTAAAAAATGCTAAGCAAGTGCAAAAAAAATCACAGAAAGGGCACAGAGGGAAAAAGACTGGATTTTTAGTACCAAGCACCTAAAAGATGCTAAGCAAGTGCAAAAAAATCACATAAAGGGCAAAAAACTGGATTTTTGGTACCAAGCACCTAAAAAAATGCACAGAAAGAGGAAAAGACTTGATTTTTATCAGTAAATAAACACAGCTATACATGTGCAGAAAGCCATAAGGTTCTAGTACATACCCCAGAGACTTTCACATATTGCCCATTGTTTGCCGTTCTAAGGTCAGCATCGGGATAACGAGCAATAAATTCTTGAATAGCATTTCTTCCCCAGCACACATTCCAAATGAACAACGCAGCAACTGCTCCAAAAATAACAATCACCACCACAAGAAGAACAGCATTGTGGACCGCTCCGAAAATGAAACCCCCGGCAAGGAACCCCATCACAAATATAAGAATCACCAGCCACATCACAGGTTTCGGAAAGTTACTCTTGAACGAGTAGTCACTCTCGTGACCAAGAACCGTAACAGCGGGGTTGTGAACAACGGAAAAGCTGTTGACTTTCCCCGATCCTGAAGAATCCAAAGGGCCGGACCCTTTTCGAAGAGCCCCAGAAGAGCTCAAAGGCCCCGATGTTATAAGGCCAGTTGCGGGCAAAACAGGCGGAATTGACCCGGAATTTTGCCTCGTTGCCCCAGTTGATTGAGGGCCGGACGATTTTTTCACAGGCTCCCCATGCTTGTTCAGTGGCCCTGAACTTGTCCTCTTCATTGAGCTGGAATGTGAGGAAGCGCCGGCAAAAGATCCAGACCTTATTGGAGCGTTGGGCATTGGCCCGGATTTTCGAGACTTGGAGGCTTCCATTGAAACATCGAACATTTTCCCGAGTTCTCCTGATTTTTTTATGTCCCCGCCAGTGTATGGCATGGCCATGGAGCTCATTGTTGGCGGCCGAGTCTCTTTTGGCTGCTCAAGCCGCCCCGAGACATAAAGGCCATTGCTTAATTGATGAGATGGGTATCTCGAACCCATAACTCAATAGAGTTACAGAAATGAAACAGTTTGGTGATGTAAGTTTTCAGAGCTACCAAAATAAAGAGTATCATTCAGATGGTACATGAAAACGAGAAACTACAAATACTAGAAATTTAGTACAAAAAAAAACCTATGCTCATTGAACCTTAATGTATTAATGATAAGCATTCAACTTACAAAGCATTATTTGTTTTGATGACACTACAATAAGTCCTTTGGGTAACCTATCCTTAGATTTATTGATTTTTTTTATCAGTAATTGGACGAATACAACAAAAGTTATGTGCAAACTAAGTACAACAACTTTGTCCCAATTTTTTGGGCTAAATTTGGAGTCGTATGCAATCATCAAGAAATTGCTTTCGTTATGAATCTTTTGGGATGACTAACTAACCTTCGAAGTGGGAAAACGAAAATTACTCATTTCACTTCAATTTTTTGTTTCATCTATCTTTTCTAAATGTAACAAACTGCTGTCAGTCAACAAGTGTTAAGATCTTCTCAACATTGAGCTTTAAAAGGGTTCATATCTACAAAGTTTGCAAAGGTTTTTTATAATCTAGGAGTTTGAGACAATTAACAACTTAAAAGTCTGCAATGTATCTAATACTGTATATTTCAGAATGCTACTCTCCTCTTCTTTCTTATACACATACAAGAAAGGATACTGTGAAATCTATAACAAGCATTGAAACACGAAGCTGATACGAAATTGACATAAGAAGTTAAGAACCCATATCTAAAAAGATCTTACAAATCCTTGTAATTTCCAATCTGCAGCTCAAAATTTAGGAATTTTATAGAAGATGCACAAACAGTAGCAACAAATAACAAAGGAAACCCATTTAGATCTTAGATGCTGCAGATGAGCTATACAATTACCAAGCAAGAAGAGAATCCCATAGTTGAAATGCTTCAAAATTTAGGATCTAATAAGTTCCCAAGCAAGATCCAAATTTTGATTACAGGTTACAATCAACAAAAAAGTTGAGATCTTTACAGATTAACAATCCTATTACACAAATACACAGAGAACAAAAAGACCCTTCAAGAACCGGCATTTGAAGCAATTAAAGAAGATGCAGAAGAAGAAAAGCTGAAGATCTAGCAAAAGTAGCAGGGCCGGAGATGAAAAGCAGTGAAAGTAAAATAGAAATGAGAGAAATTCAATTGAAATACCTGAACAATCAATGAGAAGAGAAATGTGGGTTTGAATCAGAATCAGTAGCTGTAAGTAATAGCAGCAGAAGTAACAGAATAAGTCTCATCTCTCTCTTCGCCAATAAGTCCCCATTTCTATTTCTTTCTTTCTCTCTGCCGCAACAATTGTTGGGTTGTCTTTACTCGCTAAAAATGAAGCCAACAAGCTGTTACAGTTAGGCCTCTGAGTGTAAAAGGAATACTTAAATAGTTTTATTAAAAAATGAATCTTTTCACATCCAAACCAAAATAAAAGATAAAAAAACCTCAACTCTCAGCCATTTCTGGTCACAAATATTCACTTTTGCATCTAACTTGTTGTAATATTATTAAAGGGACCATAAAAATGAAAACCTTTACTGGATTAAATTAGAGATAAGATATTTATGACAAACAAAATCAAATGAAGTTAGAGCTAGAGAGAGAAAGTGGAACCCAAATGAGCAGGCAAAAACGTGTCTTGAGGAAAATGAAAGAATTAGGCCACCTCTTCATTCGTGTCAGAATGGGGAACAAGCTGACATCTTTATTCCCTTATTTTCCCAACAAAACCTCTCTTTCCTATTTACTCATTTTCCCCTTTTAACTCAAATTTGTGCAGAATTTGACAGAATGGCGAATCAGAAAAAGCTAACAGGTGGAGCGATTTTAATTCTTTGTTTCTCATTATTCTTCAACCTGACTTTGAGTTGGGGACAAACTGGAGAAAATTTGAAGACGTTGCTTAACCAAGCTAAGGCTTACTTTTTTGCTCCAAATCTCGAGTAAAAGATGATATTAATTAAACCTGAAAGTTACCCGTTTGATAAAATGGATAACTTAATAATGGGTTTTTGTTGAATTTGTTAGTTTCAGAGGAGAAGGTGGGACCAGTAAAGTGAAAACGATGGAAGGAGCAGCAGCTGAAGATAAAGTGAAAGAGGCAGTTGCGGAGAGTATGGGGAAAACGAAAGCAACAGTTGAAGATTCGGCTAAAATTGCTGCAAAATTAGCAACAGAAGCTATTCAGCACACCAAAGAAAAGGTTAAGAGAAGCTTTTGGCCTGAACATGATCAACAGGAAGAACTCTAATTTTGCTTGTTAATCTAGTTTTTTTCCTTCATTATGATCTTCATTTTATGTTTCGCTATTTTGCCTTGTCTTTGGAAATTGTAAAGTGATAAAGTTAATCAATGGGACTAATAAAAATATTTTTTCGTCCAAATCCAACTCACTCTGCATGCAAGCAAATCCCTTCTTTGTAACCACCATCTATTTCTTATTTAATTTGATTTTTTCAACTCTAAACGATCGTTAATTTTTCAATTTCAATTCTCTCAAATAAATCGGAAAATCATGTCTCGCGGGAAAACAACCATTTTATGGATATACATTGTATAAAATAACTTTTATTATACCATACCTGGTATAAGAATTTGTTGGTCCGACATAACTAAAATAGCACAGCAAGGGTGAATGCAGTTGATTTATAAAATTCTTTCCAAGTTCAGTTTTTAGATGCGTGTTGAGTAACTTAGTGTTGAGTGCAGGTCTAAAAACTACTCCCTCCCTTTTTAAGTAATTGTAATTTTAAGGTTGTTTCCTAATACTAATGTCATATTAATTATGATGATAAAAATACTTATTTATCCTTATGATTTTTGTTCATTTAAAAGTTAATTGGATACTTTATTCTTTTTATCATTTTCAATGTGCATTAAGTAAGGGTAAAATGGATAAAATATGCATTGAAATTCTAAAACGATACTTATTTAAGAAAATTTCAAAGATCCTAGAAAGACAATTATTTAAAAAGGGAGGTAGTATAAACTACTTCAATCTGTGTTGAGTACCTTACTCAGCTTGGATTGGTTTTTTAAGCTTAACTTATAAAGTAGAGAGAATGATTAATGAGCAAAGAAAGTATAAAGATAAACGATAAATGATAGAACTTCAACACTTGAGATTTTATCCCGTTTCAGTCCCCGAGCCTACCTTTAGTTCCCCGATTCCTTTCCGAGGTTTAATTCACTAGTGTTTCTTTTCTTCCTTAGGCGGAGAAGCCTTTACAGCGGGTAAACTCTACTACAGAAAGTACCTTTCGAACTACCACTCAACCACAATTTAAGTACTCTTCATAAACTGTCACTCATATTTGATTTGTGAAATCGCAAACTAAGGATTTCAACTTATTAAATCATTGAATCCTTTTACAATGTTAATTCTAAGATGGTTTCTCTCTATGACAAACTGTTTTGAAAAATGAGCATTTTCTTATAATGCTTGAGTTGTAATTTCTGAATGTTGGGAATAATTTGAAGGTATTTCAGTTCTTAAGAAATTCGAGGTGATTCATCAAATTTAAATATCTTCTTTAGTCTTCTATTTATACTTGAAGGTCTTGGAAGTAGCTATTGCAAACTTTTTGTCTAAACTTGATCTTCAATTTCTCTTCTCATCACAACTTTCTAATTTGTCTATTTCAAACAAATTCCAGGACGTTTAGAGACAGAGATTTCGAACATTGAATCATGATATTAAATTATTAATCTTGATGCATTAAAAACTCATTTTCTTCAAGTAATTCTGTTCTGATAGAGAGGTGCGCTAGATGTAACATGAAAGCTTGTGATTTGTCTGATTGATGACGTTACAGAGTTACGCGGAGACATTGAGAAATAGTGCATGTCAAAAGATACGTTTTGTGATGGACTTTAGCAAGGAATCTCCAACATTCTGTACTGACACCTTTTCATTGTGAGGGTCACTTGAATATCTTCTTTAATTTCAGCGCTATTTCTCCTAAAAAGCATCAAAGGTATATTTCGTATCTCACAGACAATGTTAAAGGCATATGTGTCATTATATTCTCTAAGTGTCAAAAGAACTCAACTTTTAATAAATAAAAGCTACTTAGCTTCGTTGAGTCCATATCTTATAAACTATGTAATACTCAACCTTACATAGCTTTTCTTACTCTAAATCATAACTTAATTAAAACTCAGTAAATTAATTTCACTATCCTAGACAGTTTATTATTTTCAAAATGTTTTAAGTACTATGAAGTACTATTAACTTTGGTTCAACAATCTCCCCCATTTTGGAACAGATAACAAACAAGGTAGTAGAAGAGATTAATTGAACAAATAGCTTATCAATATAAAGATACCTGATAGGTGATGTAAGACTCCCCCATGCTGAGAGAACTCCTAGGTTAGCGTGAACTCCCCCATACCAAGTGGATTCTCTTAAGTCAGCTTAACTCCCCCATACTTAGAGGAATTTCTTTAAAATTTAGGACTTTGTCTTACTTCAGCTTTTCTTTGAGATTTCTTAGTTAAATTCTACAACAGATAATAAGCAGAAATAACATAGTATAAAACAACAAAGAAGAAGTTAAGAAGCTCTTAACTTGACAGAAATAAACTTGTAACTTTTCATTACTAATAAAACTTAGTCAGTACACCAAAGCGTTATAAACTAAGTGGTAACATAGTTGCGCTATTACAAGTCTAAGTCTATTTTAAGCTATTTATCGGTATGTTACAACTGATGAGAAGAAGATGGTCCACCGCCTTTGGGATAGCTAAAATGGCATTGTGATTTTGATAGTGCTATTATTGTTGTTGTTGTTGAGGTCGAGGATGCTTAGGCCTTTGCGAAAGTGAAGCTCTATATTGTTGTGCTATCCTCTGAGTGTCTTCAACTACTTTCTCCCCTTTTGTTATCTGACCTTTAACAATTTGTTCAAGGCACAAGTTAAAGGAGTTGAGAGTAGATTAAAAGTCCTCTTGCTTCCCTATGATAGCTGGTGAGATCTCTTACTCTAGCTACTCTTTTCCTTTCAATGTATGGATGTCTTAATCATTAAGTTCTTCTAGAAGCAAATGGTGGCACCGAGTGAGATGAGCGATTTAATCAAACCCTTGACAGGAAAATTGTTGAAAGAACTGTAGGAGACCTTTGAAATCTGATGTAGAACGTGCAATCTTCAACTTCGCTTCCATGTTAATGATCCGCGGGTAAAAATTGTTCATAGTCTTGGTTGTTGTCTAGATATCACTAGAGTCATACATCCCAGTAGTGACCAAATGTTCCACATTCTTTTGCATATCATGAAGATGATCCTTAAGGGAATTCAGCTTCTTGTGCATTGAGAGACCATTTTCAAGGTTTAAGGACTCAGTTGGCTCAGGAAACAGTTTGCCCATTACTTCAAGAAGAGCTTTCAGCGCCTTCCAAACTGAATCATTAGTATTGTTGTTAATGACCTTGCAGGTTGAGTTAAGCTTTTCTCCAAGCGTATCAAGGTCGAGCACATGTTTGTCTGATTTCTTCATAACATCTTCAACAATCATGATGATTCTATCCACCTTCTTGTCATAATTGACCATCAGCTTGCTTCTTTATCACTTCGCACATGATGTGCCTAAGATCCTTAGTAACGTTAATTTGGTTGGATAAATCACTGATCTTATTATCATTAGATCTTCTTATTTTTGCATGTTCTTCACCAAACTTATGAAACTACGTAGTTTGAGTTGCTAGTGTGGCATTCAAACTACTTAGCTTCTCCACAACAGCGTCAATTCCACCCTTCATCTTTCCTACCAATATGTTGGCAATGATAGTAAATGTGGGGATAGAGGAGACAGTTGCGTTGAGCTGAGATGCAGAATAAGTCAGTCCATTGAGAATCAACGCCATCTTATCCATTAGGCTTTTAGCGCTTTCCTTTGCAAGAAGATTTTTAATTGCATACAAACTCCCTTGAATCTTTTCAAATTCTTCAAAATAGACCTATTCGGAGGGAATATTAGAGTGAGCATCAAACTATAGAAGCTTTACCTTGGTTTTTTGATGCATAAGTGATAGGTAGAATTTATGTCATTAAAAGCTTGAATAATCGGGTTGAAATTAATTAAAGTTGAGAAGATTTTATGAAGGTTTTCCTGGTTTTTCAGGTTTTCTGTTAGTGGAAGGAGACCTTCTATGCTAAGCTGGAAAGTGGTGAAAAAGAGCTGGATTATTAATGTCGTTAGTAGCTAAAGTGAAGGGGAGCTAATTGATGATGTCACCAAGTTGAGAGGGAGGAATTAGTTGGGATGAAAAGGAGATTTTTTCACTTTAATTAACTTAGTTTGTGTTCTTTTTACCTCTTTTAGCAAGTGGACAAGTGGGGATTATTTTATTATTATCCAAAGATAATATCTAGACATTTTTGTGCTTTGTGTGGCTGAGATTAATTGGCCCTCAGAATTTGATGAGGCCATCTTTTCCCAAAAAAGCAAAAAGTGGTAGGAAAGAAGGGGTGTCCCTTAAGAAAACAATTATCATCACTTTTGATCATTAACAATCTAATATTAAAGTTTACTTTTCTCTCTAAGTTCTGCCATTTTTATATTTCTTCAAGCTTTCTTCATTTATGTTGTTGGTTGAAGTATTAATGGAGAGGGGTGAGTAGTCTTCCATCTGGTTCAGTCTGCCCTATAAAAGGAAGTCTAAGGATATATTCCCTTCACTGTAAAGTATTAATTCCTTACTTGGTTTGAATGTTTGTGTGAATGAATATCTTATTGTCTAAATAAAATTTGATCTCTTTCATGCATAGTATTGAGTGGTAAGGACCAAAAGGTGATCCATTCAGTATAGAAGACCCTCACACACATATGTAACATGAGATTGAAAAATAAATGTTTATATGCCTTGGGTTCCATTTGGTGGATGCTTGAGTAGACTTAATGCTGCTTTGTTGTTCATATGAAGGACTGAAAAGTGAAATATGTTCAGCTTAGTAAGAAACTAAATTTTCTTAATAGGCGGTTTAGGGAAATAAGGTTAAGAAACCTTGGAATAGGGTTTCTAAGAAAGGTCTTGTACTGAAAGTAGGGAAGATTGCCTTAGATTGTCATAAGGGTGGACTGAACTAGAGCCTTTCATCAAGTTAACTTAAAACAATTTCCCCTTCTATTTTAATTATTGAATCTAGTTTTAAATTGATAATCAAAACCTCTAATTTCAAGAATACTCAATTATACTTCCATTAGCCCGTTTATTAGGAAAAGCACAAACTGACTTAAAGACCTCCCTATGGGATAAGATACTCTTGCTTACCGCTTTACAATTTGACACTAGTATACTTGCTAGGTGTGTGACTTTTTAAGTGCAACAAGTTTTTGGTGTCGTTGCCGAGGAGCAATTTATGTGAAAGTTTATTATCTTTAACTATAAATTGGTGCTTTTAATCTTATTTTAGCTTTGTAGAAATAGGTTTTTAGAAGACTTCCTTGTGCATGCGAAGAGCTGGAAGAGAACCACCTATTCTAATCAATCCTGAAATTGAAAGGGAGCGTAGAAGAA
>CATIWQ010138067.1:0-17352 GCA_949673415.1 Euphorbia schlechtendalii | reverse complement strand
TTCGTTGTTTTGGGAGGCTTTTGTGATGTTGCAATGCTGCTTGAAAGAGGCCTAGGTAGGTTTGAATTGACTTTTTAGGCTTGAATGGGCCATCATCTTATTTGTAGGTTCCTCATGTGGAGGTGGAGATTCTTGTTTACTAGGACGATGTTACCCTGATTTAGCATCGCCTTGACCTGTAAGTGACATGATGCGTATGCATGTATGAATGATTTTATGCATGAATAATATTTATCATATGATGTATGTTCATCTGTTGTGGGTGTCGTGGGCCTCGTTCATTGAAGTGCCTTCTCTTGTGTTGGTGCATGGTTTCCCCCAGGGTTTATCTTGTTGGGGATTCCATGGATGACTCCATCAGAGCGATGACCATGGGTTTGTTGAATTAGATTCGAGTTTAAAGTTTGGATCTGGTTTGAGTACAGTCTGGATGAGTCATTGATCCCGCGTTGTATCGGCGATGATCGCTTGGAAGTCTTTTAGTTGAAGTGTTGAAGGTATATAATGCCGTGCACGTACCGTTCCGAGAAGGAGATGATAATAGTTATAATTTCTGCATAGATCACCATTGTGGGTTTTTAATCTATCGAACCTTGTCCTAATTTTTGCCTGGATAGCCTTTTCAGGTTTTCAATCCATCAGACTCATTTTTCTTTATTTTATTCTTTATTATTTGCGATATTCTACCATTGGCATGCAAGCAATCAAAATAAACATATGTATAAAGATTCAACAAAAATGACATTTCATTGATAAACTTAACAGGGGTATAAATGTTTCAAATGATTTGACTCCTACCATTGATTAGCCCTCCTGGGTTTTCTAACCAATGTGGTTCTCTCGATGCCCTAAGTTTTACTTGAGCCGCCTTTTTCAGGTTTTCAACTTAGCGGACTATTCTTTTTGAATTTTGAAAAGAAGCCTTAATTTTTTGCCCAAGTAACCGAGTGTTAATTGACGGGTTAAATACAAATTCATTTTTTTGTGGTACCGCTTTTTATTGATTTATTTCTTTCACCTATGCATGATAGCAATCGGTTGATTTGGTAGATTTAGTTGATTGGTCGCTGTCCATGTCCATGACTTCATTTATTGACTCGTTCAGCGATTCTGATTGATTGATTGGTGCTTGCGCTGCTTTGCTGGCTTGTATGTGATGATGGGTCTTGATCATTGGCGTTTCCTTCGATGGTGCAATGATTGCCCCACAAATAGTAGTGAGTCGTGTGAAGGAACTGTTGACGTGTTCAATGGTCTGACTCCTTTTTATCTTTAGCATTGGCTCTTGTTTGATTATCCTATGAATGATGGGGATCCGTGTGATGGAGTTGTTGACACGTTCGATGGTCTGACTCCTTTTTTGTGGCATTACACCGGTTGTTTGGTCTTATTGACATGTTTAACTGTATGACTCCTTCTTTGTAACATTAGGCCAGTTATTTGTGAATGGTTGTGATGGAGTTGTTGACGTGTTCAATGATCTGACTCCTTCTTTGTAACATTGTGCCAGTTGTTTGTGAATGGTTGTGATGGAGTTGTTGACATGTTCAATGATCCGACTCCTTCTTTGTGGCATTGCGCTGGTTGATTGGTCCCAACTTGCTTGGTCGACATTTTAGCCTTATTCTAGCTCCGATCCTTTTGAACTTTGAGAGAGTTAGTGGATGTTTCATGTTTGGAGATCTTTCCATTGTCTCTCACTTTTATGATGAGGCAATTGCTATCACGCGTTGTGTAAGTACATACCTAAATTAATTTCATGAAATGATGTGTCACATGTGCTAAAAACAATATGTATATGCTTATGAGAATCCGTGATGTCATCGATAGAATAGCAAGCAAGCAAACAAAGTTTGAAGCACTCAAGGACTCAAAAGTTTCATTGATAGAGTTGTTTAACATAAAAGAATTTAAAAAAATGCTAATTATTAGATCATTAGCATGCTCATCCTCCACATGCGGAGGGTCTTCTTTCCCAATGATCACCTTTTAGTAGTCATCAGCTTGCTTCCCCTTTAGCTGTGTAGGGTTGGAGGATGATGCCCCTGAGTCATTTTTCCGGGACCATGACTCGCTGATTGGTTGTTCTCTAGGCATCATCTCAAGGAATTTGAGCCACTCCTTTTGTTTGGCCTTTTCAAATACTACGTTATAAACTTCTCTCTGTATTTCGACAGGGCTCCAGCTATCAATTTTGCAATCATCTCTGGCAGACTGAGAGGATCTTTCAACAATACCTGTGTAGCCATCCATTGGGTGTAGTATAACTTGAACAACTCTCCTGGTTTCTATCTCATGGCCTCCGGGTTTTGCATGGTCATTTTCATCTGAGAATTGAAGCTGTATTGCTCTATCAAAGTTGCTGAAAGGCGCTCCCAGTTTTGGACACCTCCTGGGGTAGATTGTTGTACCATCGATTAGCCGGGGCTGCCAACGTGACTATGAATATTTTTGCCAGCATTTTGTTACTGACTCGTTGGGCTCTCATTACTATTTGATAATTAGTTAAGGGGGCCTGTGGATCGCCTTCCCCACCAAATTTCACTATCTCTGGCATGGTAAAGTTCTCGGGGAGCCACTCATCACTTGGTGGAGTGGGTGGCACCGGGTAGGCAGTAGCCTAGAAGCCCAGGTACTGTGTTGTGTGGGTCACCAAGAATTGATGCCATAGCTCTTCCATACTGGGTTGGGGAACCGAGTAACCCGTCTCTTACCTGGATGAACCATTGAACTACCTATATGGAACCTGGAGATATATAGGGCCCCTAAGAGGAATTTCATAAGTTGGTTGAGGCGGGAATTGACCCTGGTATTGCTTGGTCATAGTATTGACATTTGCACCATAATTGTAAGTTGGAGCTTGGAAACTTGGGAAGGCCCCCGACGGGGGATAGGATGTTTGCATACTTATAATGAACCTCGAAGATGGTGCTTTTAGCCTTACTGTGGCTGTGAGTTGTTGAGGCCCCTGACGATAACTCTGTTGCGCAGGTTGAGATGGCAGTTCTATGATCAACTGGTCCACCACTCCTATCATCTGACCATTGCTGCTCGTTTCCTGGCTCGCTCCGAAGCCATTCTGTCCCAATTGAAAAGGGGACTATGTCTGAGGGAATGGGGGCCCTGCCTGGCCGACTTTGAATTGGGTGCTAGGAGATGGGAGGACATGAGGGATAAAGCCGGGTCTCCCAGCCACAGGGTGGGTAGTAGTAGGACCTTGGAGGTTACCGACGGGTTCCTAGTCTGACACCCTACCCTCTGGCTATCTAGGGCGAGAATGGAATTGGATAGCTTGAATGAACTGGTCACTGTGAAGAAACACGTTGAGAGCGTTGGCTATTTCTTGGCCTATCGTAGATTGGGAGTTAGCAGGTCCACCTTGGTCTAGTTGATTAATTCCCCCTGATAGGTTCTGTTGGTCTGCCATTCTGCCAATTTTCCCTTAGCTGTTCACTGAACTTTGTCCTAAGTTAAACCCTGAACCCGAATCTGAACCTAAGTCCTCACTGGAATCCGTGTGTGGGAGACCCTCTACAAATGATTTTGTTTGGTGAGCCACGATGGGAGAGATCCGAACGAGCCGATGACCCAACCGCTTCCAAGTTTTAACTAAAGCAAGGATAATTTCTATCATCAGAAGTGAAATGCATGCTTAATGACTATGGACTAGTGCATGTAATGCTCATGAAATGGCTGCAATATAAAGGTTAGTATGCCATGATGAGTAAAAAGTTGTTGCTGAAGGTAAGTGTGGTTTGCCAATCCTTTTGAAACAAACTGGGGTTCGTCATTAGTAATATAGATGTAACTTAAATGACAACAAGACCTGACCCGTGTGGTGAGTGCTTGAGGTTAAGGTGATTCGTGTTTTGCCAATCCGTTTGAAATAAAATAGGTGGATTGCCGTATTACCCATGTGGTAATAAGCTTATGGTTGAGGTGTGACTCGTGTTTTGCCAATCAATTTGAAATAAAATAGGTGGATTGCCGTATTACCCATGTGGTAATAGGCTTATGGTTGAGGTGTGACTCGTGTTTTACCACTACATTTGAAACAAAACAGCGAAGTTCACCTATTACTCGAGTAGCAATAAGCATTCCGAAGTCATTTAAGGGGGTGCATCCTAAGGATGCAAGTATGTGTTTGCCAATCCTTTTGAAACAAACAAACCAAGAAATTGACTAGTGGTCGTGTATCATCCAAGTGATAATACACTTTTGAATTTTGAGAGTTCAAGTTCGGGTAAAACAATGTGTTACACCCTACGAGGCACTAAGTAAAAGGATGCTGTTTTGGCAAGAAAGGTGGTAAGTTTGCCAATCCCTTTGAAATAAACAAACCAAAAAAATGATAAATGGTCGTTTGTCATCCAAGTGATAATACACTTTTGAATTTTGAGAGTTCATGTTCGGGTAAAACAATGCGTTATACCCTATATTTTTGAGAGTGAGGTGTTCCAAGAGATTCACATGTGAGAATACAAACATGGGTGACCCTAATCTTATGTGACACTGTCTCATCACGTCTCTAATTCTAGGTTCGAGTTCAGGTAGAACAATGTGTCATACCCTAAGCTTAGATTTACATGAATCTAAGTGGACAGAGGTTTGAGTGTTCAGTAAACACTATCTTGACCATGGGTGATCCTAATCCTAGGTGACGCTGTCTCATCGCTTCTGTCTAGCTCTAGGTAAACGGTACCGGGATAATGACATGTGTGTGTATAATTTATGTCTGCACAACAAATCGTGGGTTAGCATGATGCTCTCTATGAAATAAGAACGGTGATGTGATAAACACGTAACACATAGCACACAACGTATCTCTTCCAACCTTATGTCTCCCACATATAAGGGGTAGGCTTCTAATATCTAGGCTTGGATCATCTTAATATCGTAAAGTATTAAGCAGCCAACCTGCACAAAAGATGCATTTATTTTGGTAAACCTAGGGAAAGTGTCTACAGTTTCCTTATATGAGCTTGGTCATGGTTGTTGATGTAGAAGGTTCTTGTTGCACTATGATAAACTTTTCCCACTTTTCAAGAGAGTCCATGTGGTATGGCAACAAGTGATCCACTCGCTAAGTTCCTTCGATCACCAGGGGGGTTACGTAGTATACTTTCACAAGCTTCTCGGTAAAATAGGGCAACCTAACCTTAATGGCTAATCCGTATAATGCATATGCTTTGTTCGATATTTTAAATGTGGGCTAATTCATTTGAAAACTTTGCAATACTCATCCAAAAATCTTTTAAACTTTTAAGTTTATAAAAAGATATCCCTAGTGGAGTCGCCACTGTGAGCGGATGACGTTTCGGTGGTCCCACGTGGATGCCGCGAGGCACCGGCCCTGTGAGATGGGGCATGGGGTTTTCTAAAACAAGGATTTTGGGCTTTTGGAAAAGCGCATTGGAAAAGAGTGTTTCGCTTTGAAAAGTGTGGTTTTCAAGCTTAAAAGACTCGAGATCGGGGATCTCTAGCCTGTGGTACTCAGAGTCGCCACCCGGATCAGCTCTTCCAGGAAATTTCGATACAACCTAGATCCGTTAAGCCTAAGTGATACCATAGTTCAGAGATTTAGGTCCGGGATGAGCTATCTATTTTGTCATCATTTGAGTTAAATTAAACTATGATAGAAACCACGTTTATAATATTCGAACTAAACTAGATATTTTCAGTTTATGTTTATCGCGCATGCATAAAACGGTAAGTAAATTGTGGAAAGTAAACACGTAGGAAGTTAAATGCACCTATTCTACGGGGTATTAATTACATCATTGAACTCGGGGTTTACAAATTTCCTAAATACATCAAAGTCTATGGGATACAATCACGTAGAATACATCAATATCTAACAAATATTACATTGGATTTCGAAATTGAAAGAGATACCTGAAGGAAATTAAATCCTAATATACATGTATCCTGCATCCATAAGGGTTAGCGCGAGATATGGTGTAATATTTACACATATGTACCAAGTTTACCATTTATGTTCAATTTGGATTTTGGCAAGACACATGTGGTCGAGGTAAAAAACAACAAAGATTTGGAAGTTCTTATTTCATGAAAATTGTTCATTTTTATTTACACGTATGTTGGTCGATTTTATTAGTGAAAATGACCGCATGGGAAAGTGGTGAGGACTGTTATCCAGGAACATGTTTATTCCCTTCAAGGGGGTTGACCTGAAACAACATTTAGAAACATAAATCTAGGCCGAACATGCATAATATAGTCATCGTTTGGGTTAACAATGGTAATGACATCATTCATATCGTTATCAGCTTCCTTGTGAAAGGCGATATCGATATGGATGGCTCGAAGCGTTTCCGTTACTACTCCAAACTTTAATTAACATATTAATACATTAATAAATCATACATAAATCTTATATAATTACAAATCAGAGGTTTGTTACCCCCAATGATGCATTTCTAAACTCAGGATGGTCTTAGTGGGTCATTCCGGACATAAACGGTTCAAAACGGAGTGAAACAAGGTGAAATAGCATTCTGCCAGGGCCAATATCATTCAAATATATCACGATATTGTTCAAATATATCACAATATCGTTCAACTATATCGCGTTCCTAGACCTGCAGTAAACATACAAAAATAGCAAAAAATAGCAAAAAAGATAATTCAAACTTCAAATGATCATAACTTTTGCTATACTTAACCGATTTCAATGATCTTTATCATTATGGAAAGCTCAGGATGTGTAGAATAATTTTATATAAAGAAAATACCCAAAAAGGTTCCAAATCATACTGAAAACTGCAGAAGACAGAATGGTGCGCAAAAATGGAAAAAAACCGAAAACAAAATGAAACTTCAAAACAAATAGCATAATCTAAGCAATAACTCTAGGAACTCAGAGGCTTACCCCATAGTCATGAATCCAAGTTCTTCAAGGTCCATGAAGTCCTCCGGGAAGCTCTCCTTGTTTCTTTTTGGTTGTTTTTGGTGATTTACCGAAAATCTTTGGAAGGGATCTATTCCTAGCCAAAGTAAATGTTTCTGAAGGTGTAGTAGCCTTCAAGTGAATGATAAAGATGTTGCAGACTCTCTGTTCAAGTCTAAAACTCAAGGATTCAAGCTTGGTAACCCGAAATCTCAAGTGTTGTGAGGTGAAAGTTGGTGTTTTGCTCAAGAGTGTTCAAGAACAAATGGGGGAATGTTTCCTAGAGCTAAGTGTGAATTCCTCCTCCTAGAACTCTTTTTCCTCCTCTAAATTTCATCCCCACCCTTTATTTTGCTGAAAAATCAAGCCCTTATGGGCTCCCTTCAATCCAAAAGTACACCTCTTGCACCCACTCATTTTGTCATTTTCCCATCATTTTCTTCCACCCACTAGTGGTCATTATGGGTTGGCAGCATGTTAATAGAGTGTCTTGGAGAAAAAGTCCAAATTATGGGTGAGGGATGGCTGTTTTTCGTTGAATAATGCAAGATCTACTTTTTTTTATCTGTTTGTAAAGTTGATATCGTTAACAATATCGGTGATATAGTTGAACGATATCGGTGATATAGTTGAACGATATCAGTGATATAGTTGAATGATATCGGTGATATAGTTGAATGATATCGGTGACATAGTTGAATGATATCGACGATCTTGTTGAACGATATCGGTGATATAGTTGAACGATATCGATAATATAGTTGAACGATATCATTAACGATATCGGACAAGGCATCGGGCTTTTTTCTTAGTTTGGGCTTTTAAAAGGGAAAGGAGGCCCAAAGAAACAAGGCAGATGATTTTTGGATGATTTCGGGACCCTGCAAAATGTGAAAAGCTAACAAGGGAAAAATTATAGCTTCATCATCGAACTCACGAGTTGGGAGTAAAAATCTTGTGCTCACAATAAGTGTTAGCGAGAAAATGTTTAAGTGATCCGAATCCTTGTTTCGATTACTAAATTTCTTTATATTCTTGAGCGATTGTCGTATAAGTGTACTTGCAAATCACTTGTCAATAAAAGTTTTCATTCTTCAATATTCATTTGCTCGATATTCACAAAGAATAACATCTTAGCAGAGGTTCTGTACGGGCCGATACCGAATTCAAAGTAGACGTAGGAATTGCGGGAATTGACGACTCCCATTAAAGAGTGGATACTATTTGATCAACTTTAGCTTTCACTTGCATACCTTACAACTTTGCTTTGCTTTCTAATTATACTTTCTATTTCAAAGTTTATGATATGTCTATGTATTATAATGCGTATTTCGTGTTAAGTCTTTTATATTAATCAAGTTCTGTGTGTTGGAGTTAATTTTAAGAGTAGTTTCGGGGTTAACAATATCGTGTATAATCACTGGATCTATGATATAATGCTGTTTAGTGAGCCAACATTTTTGGAATGGTAACTTGCTGAATGTGGCTATGTGAGAGTGACCCGTATTAAGCATAGTATTAACGTTGTCCAGGTTTATATAATTGTCTTAATTCATTTACGCTAGGTTTAGAAAAATCTTTGTTGAACTTGCATGTTTTCTCTACTATCCTTATTTCATAGGAAAAATCTATATATTTAGATTCTCTAATCTTTCATATCTATATTTACTCATTCTTCATTCTAACCCTCCTATCCAAAATATCAAATTTATTTTATTTTCTTTATTCTATCTTCCTTATTAATCTTCAGACTTGGTTCCTTCCCTGTGGGTTCGATATCTTTTAAAACTGCATCGCAACTGTATACTTGCATTTATCATCATTTTTCTATTTGATAAGAGGTACTGACAACACCTATACTTTACATGAACAAGTTTTTAGCGCCATTAATATATAGCCAAATCTTGTGATCAAATTATTAAACTTATCAGTAGAAAAGTGGCGAACACGGTGCTTTTCTTATCAAGCTTATCTCTTCCATAGTTAGCATATGTGAATCCTCTTATAGTGAAATCCAAGCTGTTAGGATACCACAGACCCACTTCAACAGAGCATTGCAAATAGCGGAGAATCCTCTTCACAATTGCTAGATGAGATTCTCTGGGCTCACCTTGATAATGAGCATAGTAGCACACAACATGCTCTATGTCAGGCCTACTAGTTGTAAGATAAAGAAGAGAATCTATGATTCCTTTATAGAATTTGTTATCTAGAAGTTTTCTAGCTTCATCTTTACTTAAGATAATATCAGTGGCCATGAGAGTGGACATTGGCTTCGGATGCTCCATGTCAAACTTCTTTGGCATACTTTCCTTGACTGATGAAGATTCCATCTTCAGTATGCTTGATTTGAAGACCAAGGAAATAGTTGAGCTCTCCCGTCATTGACATTTTGAACTTGCTTTTTATCTGCTTGCTCAACTCCTTGCACAGCTTCTCATCAGTTGCTCCAAATATGATATCATCCACATAAATTTGGACTAGCAACACATCTTCTTTTCTTCGCCTGATAAACAGAGTTATATATGCTTCTCCTCTTTTATAGCCTTTGCTGATCAAGAAATTTGTCAACCTCTTATACCTAGATCTTATAGCTTGCTTCAATCCATAAAGAGCTTTTTCAGTTTGAAGACATGCCTTAGGATTCTTTGAATTTTCAAAGCTTAGAAGCTAGCGAACATAAACTTCTTCTTGATTGAATCCATTCAGGAATGTGCATTTAACATCCATTTGAAACAATTTGGAGTTCATATGAGATGTGAAAGTACACAGGATTTAAATAACTTCAAGCTGGGCTACAGGAGCATAAGTCTCATCATAGTCGATGCCTTCTTACTAATTGTAGCCTTGCGTAACAAGCCTTCTCTTATTCCTGACAATAAAGCCATCTTCATTAAGCTTGTTCTTAAAAACCCAATTGTATCAATAATTGATTTCCCTTTAGGCTTAGGAACTAGATTCTAAACATCATTGTGCTTGAACTAATCCAGCTCCTCTTGCATTGTGATCATCCAATAATTATCTCCTTCTGCATCTTCGAACTTCTTGGGTTCAATCAATGAGATAAAATCTGGATGACTCATCATCCTACTGAGCTAACCTCGATCATAACTGGATTATGAACATCACCAACTATGCTATCGAGTAGATGGTTGTGATGAGTCCTAATCTCCCTTGGTAGACTCAGATCAACAGCTGGAGGAACTACAATGGTTGCTAAGGTGGAGGTTGATCTTCACCGTCATTGAAGTTGATAGAGAGATCATAATCTTCTTTGACTTCCTCAGCTTTAGATTCTTGTGCTGGGTTGGTCAGCAGAGAGAGTGGCATGCTGAGTGGATTTGCGTGCTAGGTTACTCCTTCATCTTCATTAGATGGATGCCTATCTACATTGTTAGTTTCATCAAAATCTACATGCATAGACTCCTCTAATAGGCTGACACAATTGACATATATTCAATATACCCTGCTATTAGGTGAGTATCCTAGAAAGATATCTTCATCAGACTTAGGATCAAACTTACCTAACTACTCCTTGGTGTTAAGAACAAAGCACCTATAGCCAAATGATCTGAGATGACAAATCTTAAGCACGTGCCTGGGTGTTTTCTCTATAATTGGGCGAATTAAAACCCGATTCAAGATATAACAAGCCTTGTTAACAGCTTCTCCCCAAAAGTACTTTGGTAGATTGTTATCACTCAGCATAGATTGAGCCATTTCAACTATGGTTTTATCCTTCCTTTCTACAACACCATTTTGTTAAGGAGTATAACGAGAAGAGAAGTTGTGGTCAATGCCATGTGTTGAATAGAATTCTTCGAAATGAAAGTTCTCAAATTCATGTCCATGATAACTTTGGATTCTATTGATTTTAGTTCCTATTTCGTTCATTATAATTGAGCTTGAAAAATGATTCATATGTTTCATCTTTGCTAATCATCAAGACTACCCATGTAAATCTCATAATGTCATCCACAACCACCAACAAAAATTTATTTCCACCCAAGCTCATGGGTTGAACTAGGCTAAAAAGATCCAGGTGGAGGAGCTCCAATGGTCTTTTAGTTACTACGTTATTGATTGACCTAAATGATTTTTGAACCTACTTACCTAGTTGGTAAGTTAAGTAAAGTTTATCCTTTTCGAAGCTGATATTGGGTAAACCCATAACTAATTGCTTTTTGGCTAGTTTGGATAGACTGTTCATATTTATATGACCCAACCTTCTATGCTAAAACCACGAATTATCCTCCTTAGATACAAGACACACATTAGTGGAGCCAGGGGATAAATCAATCATATACACATTATTGATTCTAAGAGCAAATAGAATATTTGAGTCAGTTTACAGTCAATATCTGAGTAACCTACTGAGTCAAATGTAACCTTTCTACCTTTGTTACAAAGCTAGGCTACACTAAATAAGTTGAACTTGAGTCCTTTGACCATAGAAACCTCTTCGATTGAAGGAGAGACACCAACAGTGCCACAGCTTACAATCTTACCTTTTTGGTTATCTCCAAAGCTGACAGTTCCATTTCTTTTGCTCTCTAATGAGATGAACTAGCTTTCATCTCCCATCATATGCCTTGAGCATCTTCTATCCAAATACCACATTCTAGAGTCATCAGCGGATCTAAGGCCCACCTGCAAAACAATGACTTCTTAGGTACCCATGCTCTTAAGCTAAATCCTCCTTTATTAGCAGTGATTAAGTTACTCCAATCATACTCGTCGTAGTAACCATTTTTTTATCTACAGAGTACTGAAGCATATCCAGCTTTTCCACAAAAACCACACACCATTTTTGCTTTGGCCTGGCTCACTTTCTTCTTTTTAGAGAAATTCTTCCTCTTAGAATTACGAGTTTTGTTACTTGGAGTTTGATTGTTGGCTGGAGGAGGAACCCATTCATTCTTCAAAGCTCTTATCTCAGCAATCAACTCATCTAATTGATTAGTGAGCTTGCTGGCATTACATTCTTGATACTCATCTTTTTCTTGAAGTAAGCGGATATCAAGAGATAAGGAAGCAATAGTGTCTTCCTAATCTTCACTTCTCCTCACTAGCTCCTTAATGTTCTTTCCTGACTTATTTGTCAGTTTCATAACATCAAAGAGTACATGGCGAATTCTTCAATAGATAAAGAATTTTAAAATTTACCTCAAGTTGAGGAGATTTTCCCTTGCTATGCTTAGCTTCAGAGTCAGCAGCGGTTTGACTTCTATTTAAAGTAGATGCTTACTCCTCGCCTCTATCATCCTCAATGACCACCAAGTAGAGGTTGGCAGAATCAGTTACTTCTTCATCGAATGATGAAGATTCTTTTGAATCACTCCAGGTGGCAGCAAGTTCCTCATTCTTCTTATCGAACCTCATCTTGTATTTGTCTTTCTTTGTCTTTGGACAGCTTGACTGGATATGGCCTTTTTCTCCATAGCCAAAGCATTTGATATCTTTGCTGTGTTCCTTCTTGAGTCCTTCCTCAGCTCCTCGTCGGTGCTGAGTTGACTTAATTTTAGCGGTAAACTTCTTCTTATTGAACTTCCCAACCTTCTTCATGAACTGTTTGAAATGCCTAGTCAGAAGGGCCATTTTCTCATCAGAATCGCAGCTTGTGGATTCATTAGAGGAATTAGCTTTCAGGATAATGGCTTTTCCCTCTCTCTCTCCTTGCCTTTACTCATTTTGGAGTCATTGGTATATTTCCTTAGGCTCATCTCCTGAGTTAGCAACGTACCTATTAGCTCATCATAGTTGTAGGTCTTAAGATCATGAACCTCCTCAATCGCGCTCTTCTTAGCATCCTACTCTATGGTAAGAGTGTGGAGAATCTTCTTCACCGGCTCCTCTTTAGTGAATTCCTTGCTAAGCCTCTTCAATTCATTAACAATGTTAATGAACTTGGTATTCATGGCCTGAATACCCTCACTAGCGCCCATCTATAACATCTCATACTCTCTCAGCATGAGGTTTATCTTGGACTTCTTGACCTTATCAGTCCCCTCACAGGTAATCTCCAGCTTCTTCCATATTTCTTGTGCTGTCTCGCAGCTCGAGACCTTGTTAAAATCATTAAGATCTAGTGTACAATGTAAGTAATTAATCGCTGTGGCATTCTCTTTGAGAAGCCTCACGTTAGCGTCACCATAATCCTCTAGATCTACTAATTCACGTGGCCCATTCCTAACTATAGTAGGAATTCGCGGGCCAAGCTCGATAGCAAGCCATGCTTGCATGCTTAGAGATTGAATAAAAATTTTCATGCAATTTTTCCAAAACATGTAATGATTACCATCGAATAAAGGTGGCCTGGTTGTAGACATTCCCTCCTTTAGGAGAACTTTCTGTCCTGAGCTAGAATTGTAGTTGTTGTAAGCCATTTATGAATCTTTAACTCAAAGACTATTAGTTTATAAGTTGAGCACTACTCTGATACCACTTGTTGGTCTTTAGACATCTTGATTAAATAGTAGAGGGGGGGTGAATGCAGTTCTTGGTTTTTTTTTATTTTATAAAATTGTTTACCAAGTTCAGTTTTTAGATGTACGTGCTGAGTGCTTCGTGCTGAGCTAGGTCTAAACACTTATAAACTGCTCATATTTACTGGCACAATTTATCTTCAATCACTTACTAAGTACTCTACTCAGCATGGATTGGTTTTTCAAGCAAAATGATGAATAATAGAGATATAATGATGAACAAGGAAACTCGATAAAGGCACAAGTAAGGTTACAACTTCAACACGTGAGATTTTATCCTGGTTCAGCCCCTACCCTATCTCTAGTCCCCGGATTCCTTTCCAAGCTTTAATCTACTAGTGATTTTGTTCCTTCCTTGGGTGGAGAAGCCTTTACAACGGGTAGACTCAATTACAGAAAATACCCTTCTTCTAACTATCACTTAATCCATAATTTGTGTACCCTTCTCAAACTGTCACTCAGATTTCTAATAGGAAATGTGAATTGAGGAATTCAACTTATATAATGTTGAATACTTTATAGTTTTAAATTTTAAGTGTTATTATCTCTCTATTAAAAATAGATTTAGAGAATGAATGTTTACTGATTGCTAGATTTGGAATTTCTTGAAGCTGGCAGTAATTGAACAGAGTTTAATCTCTTAGAAGAAATTTGAGGTGATTCACCAAGTTTGATCATCTGCTCCAGTCTTCTATTTATAGTAAAAGGTCTTAGAATTAGCCATTTCAAACTTCTCATCTTGATAGCTCTTCAATATATTTTCTCTTCAAATCTTTTGAATTTTCTTGTTGGAGACAAATTCCTGGACGTTTATAGGTATAGATTTTGGACGTTGAAGCGCAATATTAATTCATTGTCAAAAAATCATTTATCTTCAAGCAATCTGTTCTGATAGAGAGGCGTGAAAGATGTAACATGGAATTTCATCATTCGTTGACTTGCTGACGTTGCAGAGTTGCATGGAGACACTGAGAAATGGTGCATATCAGGGGATTCCTTTTATCTTGGACTTTAGTGAGGAATCGCCGACATTCCGCACTAACACCTTTTATCTTGTGAGGACCATTGGAATATCTTCTTTAATTTCAGCTTTTTTCTCTTACAAAGTAGCAAAGGTGCATTCTTTTTCTCACAAAAACCGTTAGTAGCACAAGGGTGAAGTATTTCTCTAAGTGTCAAAGGTATACAACTTTTATAGTGAAAGCTAACTCAGCATACTTGAGTAGATATCTTATAAACTATGTAACACTCAGCTCAACTCAGCTTTTCTTACTCTAAGCCATAGCTTAATTAATTACCCAGTAAACTGAGTTATTTTCCCTTAAACGTACTTGAGTAAACTTCATTAATTAAGAGTATACTTAGTACTCAATTAATTTCACTATCCTAGTTAGTTTGCTATTTCCAAAATGTTTTAAGTACTATGAGGTAATATTAACTTGGGTTCAACAAACTGGATTGTAATTCAAAATTTCCAATTGATTAGTTAATAATCAAAAACTTGAAATTCAATTCTATTATCAAAATTCCCGAAATTACGTCATTCTCAGTATGCCTCTTCTAGGTAGAAAAAGCCATTCAAAATCTTAAAATTGCTCTACTTTTTTCGGAGCATACCCATTTGTTCGCAAGGTTTCGACTCTAATAACTCCTAGGATTATTTTATATTTAATAATGAAGCCAAAAACCTTGTCTCTCACTTTCCTACCGATAAGATATAAGTTCAAAATACGAATAGGTGTTGTCAGTGCCGCTTATCTAAATAGAAAAATGGTGACCACTGCAAGTATACAGTTACGATGTAGTTTTAAAAGATATCGATCCCACAGGGAATGACTAGCTCTAAAGATAAAACAAGAAAAATAGAATAAAGAAAATAAAATATTTTTGGATTTTAGTTGGGAGGATTAGAATAAAGAATGGATAGATATATGTATGGAAGACAAGTGATTATAAATATATAGATTTTTCCTACGAAATAAGTATAGCAAAGAAAACATGAAAGTTCAACAACGTTATTACGTTCACTAGACTAATTTAACATAATCGGTTATAGACACTCAGATGTTCAATGATTCACTACAGAGCAACACATGAAATGACTTTTCTAAATCTAGTGCAAATGAATTAAGACGATTATATAAACCTGGACAACAATATTACTATACTTAGTACAGGTCGCTCTCACATTGCCACATTTAGCAAGTTACCATTCCAAAAATGTTAGCTCACTAAACAATGTTAAAATCATAGATCCAGCGATTATACACAATCTCATTAACCCTGAAACTACTCTTAAAGTTAACTCAAAGGCATATAACTTGATTAATATAAAAGACTAAACATGAAATACGCATTATGACACATAGACATATCATAAACTTTGAAATAGAAAGTATAAGTAGAAAGCTAAGCAAAGTTGTAAGGTATACAAGTGAAAGCTAAAGTTGATCAAACCATATCCACTCTTTAATGGGAGTCGTCAACTCCCGCAATTCGTGCGTCTGCTTTGAATTCGATCAATCCAGTACAAAACCTCCGCTAGGATGCTATTTTTTCTGAATATCGAACAAACGAATGTTGAAGAATGAAAACTTTTATTGATAAGTGATTTGCAAGTACACTTATACAACAATCGCTCGAATATGTAGAGAAATCTAGTGATCGAAATAAGGATTCAAATCACTTAAACATTTTCTCACTAACACTTATAAACGTAACGAAAACTAAATAATTTCACTCTCTATCTACGCACACATTATATCTCTCACTTTTTCTAATTCTAATGCCATGAAATTTGTGAGGTTTGGAGCCCTATTTATAGAGTTCGAAGGGTTGCGTCTATCCAAATGAAGAGTTGTGTCCATTGGCCAAAGATTGCATCACTTCATTATGATTGGTTGAGAAGCTTTAATCTTATCCACAATGGATAGGCATCTATTCATGATTGGTTGACTTCTGATAAGTGTCTTTTCATTGGTAGTTTATGGCGGTTGATCATTCTTATCTAGCAGTTGGTAGTTAAGAAGATTTGACCAAAAAATCATCCAAGTCGCGACCGCGATATACAAGTTGCGACCGTGAATCTTTGTTTGACAATTTTCTACTTCTGAAGTGTATCAAGTCGTGACCACGAATTGTTGTCATGACCGTGAATTGTGCTTTTCTTTAGAATTCTTCTTGTAACTTCACCGATCTTTGACAGCTTCGATCCTAAGCCAAATCTTTAAGTTCCATACATCTTTCCGCACCTTTTTCACTCTTTTTACATAGAATTCCACTTTAGATCATTTTACTCCCAAGATTTACCTAGTATCTGCATTTGCACCAAAAACAACTACATACCACGTGAAATCTATTATATGAAGTATAAAAATGACTTAAATTATAGTGTTTAGTGTTTAAAATTATATTGATAATAAGTGTAATTATACACTTATCATACCCCCACACTTAACTTTTACCTTGTCCTCAAGGTAAATTCAATAGAAGTGTATAAATTGGTAATCAAGTTCATACCTCATTTGGTAAAAGACTATATTGCAGTGAGTACCACATTCCCATATTGCATAAGATTCAAGTAGAAGCCCGAAATTTCCCACAAATTAGTAATGTGCAATTTACATAGTCTAGTTGCATACCTTTGTTCTTAATGGAGAGTCAACCGAATAGCATCTTCATATAAGCGTTATATGCATACTCGAATATTTCCTTCTCTTAAGCATAGTATAAAGTATAAAGGACATAGAAAGCACACTTTAATTAATTTTCTCTCAAGGCATTTTTAGGTAACCTAGGATGCTAAAACACTCTCATTGGTTGCATTTTATGCTCCATACCACTCTCCCCTTTTTTCAGTGGTTTCATTTTATGCTCCATACCACTCTCTCATTTTTTTCTTTTAAGCATATGTTTTTGAAGTACTTTGTACTTTGCACCCATTTTTCATGCTATGCT
>CATIWQ010138061.1:0-24357 GCA_949673415.1 Euphorbia schlechtendalii | reverse complement strand
GCCCACCCTTTTGGCTATGACGGCTTCCAACTCCTTTTGACCCGGTCGATGCTTCTGGGGAATCTCTTGTCTAGATTCCGCCGAACTCTCCTTGCTAGCCAAGGGTTCCTTGGAACGTGCCTTGTGCGCCAAGTTTTTTCCTTTTCCTTGAGATCTTTCCGTCTCCTCGTCTGGTTTAGTAGACTTGGTTTTTGCTTTTTCTTTGGCCATCGAAGTCCCTTCCTTTTCCGGCGTGTTGAGACGGTGGTACGTGTACCGTGAACGGTCCTGCCCAGCCGCAGGTGGGGAACTCTGTGATGTGTGCCTTGTTTCCGAGTCACTTATTCGCCTTTCCTGGCAGAGCTTTCTAAGCACTTCTTGCTCCTCCTTTCGTGAATGTAAGATCTCATTCATCATGCTTTGCATCAGGGTCATAGCCGCATTTTGCTGCTCGTTTTGCTTGATAGGCATGGCCATCATGTCCCGTTTTTCTGCTTTCCTCTTCTTCTTCTCATTCGTCCTTGGTCTCGAGGAGCTGAGTGTTTCTGCTCGTGATGGAGGAATATCGATGACTGCCTTCGCCTTTCCTGCTTTATCTCTGGGCTCCGGTGTGTCCAAGAGCAGGGCAGTTCTCGGAGGAGGAGATTTTGTCGGTCTGTCTGGGGGGCTAGTCATTGTTTAGGATTGTTCGTTCCACGCTCACTGCACCAATTTGATGTCCTTCAAAAGTGATCTTCTGCTTATCAAGTCTTCAAAGGTCCTGCAAAACAAATCTTCCGTTGGGAGTGTTTCCGGCGAAGATCCTCCGACGATCTAGTTAGTCAGAGTAAATGGGTCTTAGTAAAGTTTTTTATGATTACGTACCCTTTTTCCAGTTGGAGACTTGCCATTTATAGGATTTGTGTGTAGTGATGTAATGGGGGACCCATCTGTAAAGGAACACGTGTGGCCCGCCGCTTGGGGGTCTTGTCCACCGTCAGAGCATTAAATGATTCATCTCTGCCAGTTGGTAATGCATTTAATGCGGTAGAGGAGAGAGAAACGTCAGAGTAGTGGGTTCTGAGGTGATGTCTCGGTGAAGTGGCGGTGGGTAACGCCGAAGGTTATTTGATTTGGTTCTATACCTCAGCGAGATGTCGTGCTGACATGGTCTCGGCGCGTAGTGGTGCCGAGGTGTACATTTGTTTGGCCCATGTAGTTTTTGGATCTTTTAATGGGTTTGAGGCTTTAATGGGCCTTGATATCAACTGTGAATTAGTTAAAACGATAATATTTGGTAGATGGACGGAGTAATAAATAAGAAGGACCTTTTGGTGAAAGAATTATATATTTTTAGACCATAACGATGTTTTTTTGCTAGATACATCTTGCGATGTTAAAAAAATAAAGACGTCTAAAGCAAAGAAAAAGAAGAAAATACAATCACTGTGCCTCGGGAAATTTGAGTTGCACCAAACAGCCCTAGGAAACACTCAAGTAAATATGCAATGCTTTTTTATTTTCATGACAAAATACAAAATACATGTAAGTCTTTAAATTATTGTACAATTAATTGATTATTAATTCCTTTTTTTTTATTGATGTTGTTGATTTTGCAAGAACAAAAATTTATACAATTTGATTTTGAAGTATAAGAAAAGATTTGAAATGTTTTTTTCATGAAAGATATCTAGCATTTAATTAAGCACTAATATATTTGTCTCTCTGAACAATGCTAGAAACAAAAGGAGGATAATCTTCTAATTTAATGCTAGGGGAATCTAGAGAGCTTGTCCATTAAGCCAGGGAATGAGCTGCTGCATTATAATCTCTATTCACATGATTAAAAGAAATTGGCCTGAATCTAGAGCACTTAAATATAGCATCCTGGAACAATAGAGCGCCAGCACCAGTTGGGCATTCTTTAGCTTGTAGATTTTTTTTATCAATACTAGGCAATCCATTTTAAAAACAACATAAAAAAAGCAGCATCTGCCATTCTTGAATACTAATGGTTTTTTATGATTAAGGTTTGAGATCCAATTAAAAGATTGCAACCATCTAAATCCAAGTCCTCCTTCCTTTTTTGATTTAAAAACTGCATCCTAAGAAAGCCAATAAATAGTTTTCTTCCCTTCCTTGCTTCTCCACCAAAATCTGGCAATCATTGACTGAAGATCCTGGCAAAAAGTAATTGGGGGTAAAAAACATGACATCACATATTGGAGTATTGATTTTATTAATATTTCTTTCCCTCTACTTGATAATAGTCTCGCCCCCCCACCCTCTATCTTTTTCCACATTCTCTCTTTAATCTCATTAAAAATCATCTTTTTTTAACCTCCTTACTAAAGTAGGCAACCCCAAATATTTTGAAAAGTTCTCAATTTCATTTACACCCAATAATCTTACCATTTCGAGCCTGCTATTCTCAGGGACCCCGCCACTAAATGAAATTTCAGATTTTTTATAGTTTATAGTTTGCCCGGATGCACGCTCATAGGTTGAAAGAATTGTTTTGACAATCTCCCCTTCCTAAAGTGTTGCCCTTCCAAAAATTATAGAATCATCTGCGAAGAAAAGCTGGTTAATATTGGACTGCCCTTGCTAACTTTAATTCCATGTATCGATTTCAGCTTTTCTCAATCTTGTTGATTGCCTTTCTGCACAGAGAATAAATAAAGGGAAAAATGGTCCCCTTGCCTTAACCCTCATGAGGGTTTTACAATGCTCCTTGGTTGTCTATTAACAATAAAGGAAAAGCTGATTGTTGATACACATGCCATAACTAAATTAACAAAGGAGACCGGAAAACACAATTTAAGCATTATACATCTTAAATACTCCCATTCAATTCAGTCATATGCTTTACTCATATCAAGTTTGAATGCAAAAGATCCCACTTTACCCTTAATCCTTTTTTTCATAATGTGGCACAATAATAGCATTATCAATAATCATTCTTCCAGGCACAAATGCACTCTGAGTTGGGCAAATAAGGTCAGGTAACTTAGAAATATTATGAATGCAATAAATGATTATAACAAAAGCAATGTATATATAGCTGACTTCGATTGGTCAATCTGCATTAGCTAACAATATGGACCATAGAATGTCTATTTTGGATAAATACCTAGCTTGCAAAATTTTTATTTAGTTTGTTTCATGAAAATATTTAAGGACTAAATAAACATGTTTAAAGAATATTTCTTATATACAATTTTATTTATTTTTTTTTCACGAAAAGCATCTTAGTATTTGACATTTGTTTTTTATTTTCACCACGAGATGATCCTGGATGAGAGTACTAGACATTTTTAAAGTGGTAGATATTTTTAAATATGTAATATAATACTATTTTGGTTATGTAATAGTATAATATTATAGTTAACTAACCCATCATTATTTTGTTTTTTGTTAAGACAACTATATTTAATGAGTGTTAGTTAACTTCTTAAATAGGTTATTTTGTTTTTGCCCTTTTAACATTAAATGATGGGTTTAAATGTTTGGTTATGACTATTGAACTATTAAGGATAAAATTTTACTAATAACAAAATAGTGAGGATAGCAAACAACAATCGCAACTATAATATTATCAAATCAAACATATTATCACTAGTCCATATATATTTTTTCAATGAAAATTATATAAATATACTAGCTCGTCACACTTGCATTTTTCTAAAATTATCATATCAAAACCAATACAAAAACATTCAGAAATCTAGTTGTAGTTTTGATAAAAACCACATGGCCCTAAAGTCGGCCTTACTAGATCATCTCATGGGCAATAAAAAGAAAAAGAGAAGCATTCAAAATGTTTAAGAGAAAGACTAGTTTTAGCCATCAAGAAAAAAAAGATAGAATAAAGACGTCTTTTTTGCCCGTGTCAAATAATTGAAGACTTCAATTTGGTCAACCTGAACTTTATTATACAACATAGTTCATAATCCTTTTAATAAGCATTCCTTCTTTGAATTACGTAATATTTGATTTAGAGAAATAAATTGAAGACTTCGTTACGCAATAAATGAAGAATATGGGCATGTTTACCCAATTCGTGCTAATACAAATGGTTGAATACTTAAATCATTCAAGATTACAGGTTTCAATCTCATGCACATAAAAAAATATTACTAAACAATTAAGAAAATGTCGACTACAAATCAAATAAGAGGGTAGAATAAATAAGATAATAATATAACAATGCTTAAATAATAATTTAGAAAGAAAATCTATCACTACACCGTGTAATATTAAACATAACGGAATTGGATTGAAGATTAAATTAGTAAACATTTAAAATTTAGAGTAAACTTATAATTATTTAGTATTAAAACAAATTTAAGCGAATAAAATTGAATCCTTATTGTCCATCCCTTCCTCAACTATTGTATATAAAAAAAGAAAGACCATTAGCCTTAACAATAATCTATACCAAAACCATTAACTTTGCCGGATCAGATAAACTTTAAATACTTTATTTTTTTTTCTCTTCTCAAATCCTTGAAATTGCCTATTAATTTCTGAAACAATGGAATTCAACAAATTGCCAGAAGATTGCATTTGTGCAATTTTGAGCTTCACATCTCCAGTAGAAATCTGCAGATCTTCTTCAGTTTCAACTTTATTTCGATCTGCAGCTCAATCTGATTTTCTCTGGGATAAATTTCTGCCTTCAAATTATGTTCAAATTCAGTCACCTTCTAAAATTAAATTTTCTTCGAAGAAAGAACTTTTTCTTCTTCTCCGCAACCCCATTTTGATTGATAATGACAGAAAGGTGCTGTTCACAATATTGGTTAATTAGTATTTTTTTGTTCTTGATTTCGTAAAATCATTGTTCATATCGAATCAATCATGATTCATGTAACATGCATCTTGGTTTCGAACTTGAAAACCATTGTTCATTTTAAGAACTGGGTCTCGATTTTAAATTTAAAATCCTGCGAGAAATACTTGAGAACCGCATGACGAAAATTAATTTGATTCATCAAAAAATCGTCGAAGTTATCATTCACCAGCTTAAATACTTTTTTAGTTCCGTTTCAAAACTCAAATATTATTTGTGTGTTTGATATATTGAAAATTTGTATTGATGTATATCATATCTGCTTTATCAAATTTTTTCTATTCTTATCTAATTATGTGATTTAGTCATTTATGAATTCAAAACAACAATCTAATAATTAATAAGGTAGAGCCAAAAAATTTTTACCAGTGTTTTTCTTTGTATTTCCTATTTTTTAACATGAAATTAATTATTATAATTACTAAAATTAGATATATTCAGGGTTATATTAAATATGTTAGAATTTAAATTGACGAAAAATAGATTTGTTAGTTCTTCATAAGTTTTGATACTAATGGAAAACATAAATAGATTCGAATTCAGATTCTAACTTTTTCCGTATGCCCAAGATCGAAGAATGTCGCATCGAATGCCGAATTTGATCCATCTCACGGTTTGTCGGAGTATGGATATATATCCACAACTTCTGCAGAGATGAAGATCGATAACGATCGATTTGCGATGTTTTCGTTGTGAGACGAAAACTTGGAAGAGAGATTTGATAAAAAAAAAGAATAGCATAATGAATTCAAAAATAATGAATTCTGAATGTTACTTACTCATTATACAAGTCCTTTCAGAAATGGATTTGAATTAATTGTAATTAAGTCTTTAAATTCTTGATTATTTACAATTAAATTCTTAAAGTGCTATAACTTTTCAGTTAAGCTCAAATACTATTAGATCAGATTCTTTGACCCGCTTACGGGCGAGCCAGGTATTTCCAACAGATTCGTTTGACCTTATAATTTTTTCTCAAAATTTAATAATTGAGTCAGTTGTGTAATGTATGACATACATAATTAAAGGGTACTTGTGTTAATAAATTGAATAGTGCAATTGTGTTTGTGTCACAAGGCGCTTATTTTGCCACTGTTTCAGCCGAATTTTACAAAAACTGAAGAGTTAAAGCCCAAGTTTTATGAAAACTTAAAGTATGAGGACCACAATGTAAAAACAGCACGTACAAGGCCAACTAATGTTATTCCATCGAAAAGTGACGTTACCAACTAATGTTTCACGGTTTTAAGACTTTGAATATCTTACATATTCGCAATAAATAATTCTAATGTTATTTTTTTTATAAATAATCAAGTTAGAATTTGACATCGAGAATTTGATACTTATAGTTTTGCAGATTCAATGAGGTCGTTATGTTAAGAACTATACGTTGGCTAGAAATAGAAGGCAATATCAAGACATAATTGCTATCAACAAACATTTTATATGGAACGTATATTGTTATTAAAATTTCCAATGACTCTTATGGGTTAGATTTGATACCATTTGAGGTTTCAATTGAAGTTGGAAATCAACCGTGTAGAATTAGCTCTATATATTCATGCAACAAAAAGGATGAGACTAGTTATTCTTCGCGAATCGAATGCAAATGCTTCGATCAAGAGTGATTGATAGTGGAGAAATCAAAATTCCGTTTGAACGGGATGATGGATGGACAGAGATTGAGTTAGGAGAGTTCTTCGTTAGCGATGAGAGTAAAGAAGTGAAGATGAAATTTATGGAAGTGAAGGGTCTAACATTTGAAAGGAGGGCTTGTCATAGAAGGCATTGAAGTTAGGCCTAAACACTAAATTAGGGGTGTGGCTAGGGCGGCTTGTTGCCCCAAAATCATATAGGGTCGGCCTTTTTATTTGTTTATTACGTGGACATATACATTCTAATTATCTTGTTTTCTGCTTATTAAAAATATGTTTCTAATTTTTTGTAATGTTGACTGTCAACATAATTTTTACCTTTATCACAAACCAAACCTTTAAGTTCTCGTTTGGTTTGACGAAACAGAATAGAATAGGAAATGAATGCAAAAACGTCAAATATGAAACATGAGTCCAACGTCGGAGGGAATAGCTCTTCCTAGTTTTCATGGAAATCACTGAATAACTGTTCCTTCATTTCAAAGAGGAACAACTATTCTCTGATTCCCATGAAAACTAGGAAGAGCTATTCCATCTGACGTTGGAGTCATGCATCATAATTATTATTTTTGCCTACATTTTCAATTCTATTCTCTTCTGCCAATTAAACAAGACCTAATATGATTTTATTATATTTATTCGCGGTAAATATATTCTTATTATACATTAGAATTATTTGTTGACTCCAAAGGATTTGTTTAACATTGTTATTTTATCCCATAACCAATTTGAAAAAAAATATACCAATTGGACATAGTCTGAGTTGTACATTCACAAAATGAGCGGGGTGATCAAGATTCGAATTCTGGCACCCACGATTGCTTAAAAAAATTTGGAAAAAAATATACTCTCACTTATTTTAATACAATTTAGTTACAAATGAGCAAATTATTTCTAGATTTTAAATTGTTACCTTTTATTTTATAAAAAATAACTATTAATTTATAAAAAATTCTTATTAAAACAAAAGCCCAAAAGACAAATGAGTTATTTTGCTAAAACTAAACCAAATGAGAATGGACAAGGCCCAAATACATATTTGAAATATGTAATTGGCAGGGGCATTTCCGTCAACAAAGAGATATTTGTAAAACCCCTAACCCTAGCCCCAATTTTCTCAGTATATAACCCCAGCTAACCTTCTCCGATCATTCTCCGTCTTCTTCCCTGCGTTCTCTTCAATTCATAACTTCTCTTGTTGAATTTTATTATCGACTTTCGTTTTCGATCTGTTTGGTTTCAAATCTGAATTGATGCGAGGATGATAAATGTTACAATCCCAGCTCATTATGAGGCCTTTAATCGAGGTCAGGGAATTGAACCTTATCCGACATTTGTCTGAGCTTTAATCTCATTTTCTCGATTCAGTTTCTTCTTCTATGGTATGTTTTCTCTTTTTAAATACTCCATTTTCTGGTTGTTAGTCTGTAGGTCTTGATTCGTTGCGATGATGATAACTGTTACAATCCCAGCTCATTATGAGGCCTTTCATCAAGGTCAGGGAATTGAATCTTTTCCAACATTTGTCTGAGCTTTATCTTTACTCTCCTTTTTTCAATTTAGTTTCATCTTATTGTTGATCTTCATCTATTGCGAGGGTTCTGTCTTTAAATTTCTGGTTAGGAGTTCATAGATCTTTACTTTTAGTTCCCTGTGATGTATCCTTATCCATGCTAATACTGATTTTTCATCGTGATTGAAAAATTATATTCTCAATTTTTTTGCTGAGGGAACTGATCATACAAATGTTTCTCTACTGTTTCGGTTCTTGTTTTCATCAGTTGAATGGTTAAAATTCGACTTTACTAGCTGATGATTTATGATAATTTATCGTTCAAGTTAGGTTGTGTTTCTCTGAATTCAAAAGTTAGTCAAACTTACTTAAAAGTAGAATTTTAAATTAAAAGTTAGTTAGTTTATTGTTTCTCTAAATTTTTTTAAACTTAAGAAAAGTTACTTTTAAGTAAAAAGTAACAAAGTAACAAGTAACTAGACCTGTTCGCGGGCCGGGCGGGTCCAAGCCCGCTTCCATGTGCAGGGCTTGGACACGCATTTTTTTAAAAAGTCCGGTCCGAGCCCGTCAAAGTTCGAAGATTTATGGGTCGGGTTTGGTTTTTATATAAATACCCGAGCCCGGTCTGACGAATAATTTTATTTATTTATTATATATTTATATATTAAATTTATTTTTATTTTAAGATTTTATATTTTATGGTATTAAATTTTTATACTTGGTTACAATAAATGTTACTAAATATTAAAATTTTAGGTAAACAATGCAATTATATTTAAAATTTAAACATATTTTAACTTTTTTTATATTTTTTCAATTAATTTAATAAAAAAATTAATAACAAATAAAATATTCATGGGCTTGGGCTGGGCTTGTGAATGACCTTGTTAGCCCGGTCCGAGCTTGAAGTTCTAAAGTACCGGCTTGGGCCGGGCTTGGGTTAACGTTTTTTGTAAAATGCTCGCCAAGCTCGGCCCGAATCCGGCCCGGCCCGCCCGACGAACAGGTCTATAAGTAGCTAATATTTATTTTTAAAAAGTGATTTTTTTTAAATCTACTTTTTGATCATACAAGTTACAATATTATCCCTATATTATATTCAAAACCAAATACCCTTTCATAAAACATATACTTTATAATCTTTTCAACTATTCAACAACTTAAAAGTAACTTAAAATTTAATTTTGAGAAATACTTTTAATGATTTAAAAATCATTTTACAGGAATACTTAACTATTTATTTTTAAACTCTTTAAAAGTTAAAAAAGTATTTTTAAGTTATAAATCACAAGTCATAAGTTTGAAGAAACACCCCTTAGTTAAGTCTTGTAGAATTGTTCATTGTTAACATAAGTTTATATGGGGAAAAGTGTACAAGAACAATAGTGATTACTTGGTAATTTCAATATTAATCTTGAGTTTCCATTGACATTAAATAGCAATTTTTAGCCTCTACAACCCAAAGACAGGGGATTGATCTCAAGTTCAGTATATTCATTCTTCACAGGTCATATTCTTAGAGAGATGAAAAAAGTTTCTGGACATAGCAACATGCATACAATTGGTAGAATCTTCCAGGACCAATTATGACACAAATTGAGAAAGATGAAATTCGAAGTTTCCTGCATTCCATATACATGCAAACAGTTTCGAAAGAAGAGGTTAATGAAATCATTTCGAGTTTATTAGAGTTAAAGAATAAGGGAGAAGAAGGTGATTTAAAAATTCATAGATAAAACACACTGGGAAGTTTTATTGATTTTTTCTGATGGATCGTACAAAGAGAGGGGGTCTCCTTTTATAGTATAAGGAGAAGTTTCTCGAATACAACAAATATCGTACAAGATAAGGAAGAATATTTTTTTTATTACAATCACAAAATAAAGCATAAAAAATAAAAGATAATTATACATAGTGTAGCATAATTGAAGTGGTGGGGTTGTCAAGTTATCTTGAAATTTAATCTGGTGATATATTTTGCATTGATAGCGAATCTAAATCTGATGTAGGTTAATAATTAAAGTTATCAGTCTTACAAGGTGATTTTGATGTGGTAAATGTCAGAGGTTGATTTGGATCTTTGTACAGTGGTTCAAAGGATTTTAAGTTTTCCCAGTTCAGATCTTGGGAATCTTGGAGCAAGCTGTAATCCATTGGATCATCTGAATCAATTGTCTGTTTGTTTGCTTGTAAGGTGCTTGAGGTACTTGCATGGGTATTTCCTTTTTTTTGAAGCTTATACCATCGGAATTCTGCTGGCTTGAGAGCTTTATATTTTGTTGATGCTCCTGGAATCACAGGATAAATGGAAGTAGAATAAAGCTAGGTGCATATACCAGAATACCCATTGATAGAATGCAGAAAATTTCGAATTTCTTCTTTCTCAATTTATGTCATGATTGGTCTTGGAAGATTTTGTCAATGGTATGCATGTGGTTGTATCCAGAAACTTTTTTCATCTGTTTGAAAATATGATCTGTGAAGGATGAATATACTGAGCTTGGGATCAATCCTTAATGTCCTGTCTTTGGGTTGTAGAGGCCTTCAAACTGGATTTGTCTTTGTAACTCTTTTTACCATCAAGAAATAGGTGCAAACCAGTCAAGAAGAGTGAACTGACATGATCAGGGTTAGTGATATAGTAATACAGGAATAATAGTGGAACTTGAATGGTGTTAGAATAGAGAACTGTAAAGCACCATATGCACCAAAGTTCATGTTCAAGGAGTTGAATTCTCGGATGAAGGCTCAAAGTAACAGGAATGGGTAGTCTTTAAGTAAGAGAGATTAGTTTGGTATTCTTCTTAGTTGGACTGTTTTGGCAAGTTAGCAAAAAATGTTGTTTTTAACGTATTCTTGGATTTGTTGGAGTGAGCTGAAATCAGTGCTTGAAGGAAAATTTAATTTCCCTGATGGGGATAAAGGTGTTACCTAGAAATTTTATGAAAAAGCAGAGGTAGCCATATAAGCAAGAGAGATAATTGCTTGGGATATGATTAAGGAGATTGTTTGTGGTCTGGAAAGCATATCTGAAATTAGGTTCTTATCTCCTTTTATATGCTTAACTGTGAAATCATACTTTGCGAATCAATTCTTGAGTCTGAGCATTTGTGCAGTAGGAATTGATTTGTTATGGAAGTCAAGAATCTTTGGAAAAGCTGAATTGTCCATTCATACTGTAAAGTGATGGCAGACAAGATGGAACTCAAATTTTTGGATTCTATACTTTACAGCTAAGATTTCTTTTATCGTGGAGTGATAATGCTTTTCTGATTCTTTGAATTGTCCGCTTGCATGATCACAATAGTTCTCTGTCCCATCAAGGTTTTTAATTAATACGGCTCCCCAATACTCATCACTTGCATCCTTCTGTAAGATACGCCTTTCTTCTCCTGGAATTTTTATGGGTGGGGGAGATTGTGTCAATTTCTTCAGTTATTGGATAGCTGTAGTTTGCTCATGGGGATTGGTTTTTTCTAGTCATTTTTTATAATTGACTAGTGTATATTGTAACATGTGGGGTAAAATTTATTAGGAACTTAACCGTACCGAGAAACTGTTGAATTTGTTTTAGGGATAAGTTTTCATCAGGAAACTTCAATAATTCTTAAGCAATGTGGGGACATGGTGTGTGCTGTCCTTCTTTGAAGTGCATGCCTAAAAGGTCTATTGATTTTGCCATAGTTTGTGTTGTGTTGATGCGCATTCGTTTGAGTTTAAACTTGCATACTGTTTCCAAAACCCCGATTGGTGCTTTCATTGAGAGTTTATTCAGATTATGATAAGGGAGAAACCTTGTCATTATAACTTCTCAAATTTCCTCTACTCCTGAAAATCCTTCACCTGTACCTACTATAATAAACACTACAGCTTCTACAAGCCATGATCCTCTCTCTCAACCTATGTTAGGATTAAACCTTCCCAACTTTACTTCACCCTTTTCCATATCACCATCATGTAGATCCTCTGTCACTTCCTGTATTGAAAATTTGATAGAATTTTCAACTATTTCAGAAGATGCTCAAGTTTTTGCTACTTCTTTACCAATCCTTAATCCTTATAGAGTTTATCTACGAAGTCAAACTCATATATCTTCTATTAGAAATCTTATTTATACTAGGAGACATGTAGCAAAGGAATTTGTTTAAACTTCTAGAATGGATCAATGTCATCTTCAAACCACTCCTTAAGAACAATATGTCATTATCCATATTGATCAGTCTCTTATTACTCAATGGAGAAGGCAAGGCTACACTCATCTCCATCTTGGAGCAGTACGAATTATACGTACTCTTCATGGTCGGCATGGATTAGATGCTTGCTCTAGAGTCAGCCTCTTGGACTCTCGATTCCTGAAGTATGAAAAAGTAGTTATTGGGACAGTTGTTAAAACACTCCATGCAGGGAGTATCGTTCTCACTTTCTTCCCAAATTATAACTTCTCTCCAAGACCCTCACTTGCCAACTGCTTTAAAGATCCAAGTCCAAATTACAGGAGCTGAACAGATCCCAACGGCAATATCTTTCACTTTACACCATTAAGTTGTGTATAGATTACAAAACAATGCCATGGATCTAACTTCTCATGGTCATGCTGCCAGTGAAGCATTGTTTGTAATAGCTCATAATGATGATGATCCAACCATTGTCCAAATTCCATGACATATTCCAAGGGATGAGCTTGCTCGATTAATACCTCTTGAATGGTTCACTAATTATGAACAACTGAATCAATCAGCTCAATCAATTGAAACTCAAGAAGTTCAGCAATTTCATCGACGGTTTGATGGTTTGATCAGAATTACTTTTCAACCTCCAAGGTGGTCTTTTCACAAAGTTATGACACTCTTTCCACTTTTCTAGGTCAAGAGAGAAGAAGATCTCGATCCTTAGTTATTATCCTGATGGTTCACATTCTTATGTTGATAAGATTGAGGGACACTTCATCTGGGATACTCTAGGAAGCGGAATGTGATTCCAAATGCTCTTGGTATTATCCACCAGAATTTCATTGGAGATTTCTCGATTTATGAAAGAAGGATCAGACAAGAGTACTTTGATATGAAATGCTGTTCTTTAAAGCAAAGTGATTTAGAGAAACATTATAAGAGAATGTCTCAGCTATATTACATGTTGAATGGTTACAATGATCCAAACCTTCGATATGTATATATTGCTTCTCTTCCTCCAGATTTACAACCTGAGATGAACAGGCTTATAGCCTCGGCGAAGAGAAATATTTCAGATATTACTCTTGAAGGAATTCATCAGATTACTCTTGCTGCACTTGAGAGAATGTGCGAACACACACCTTCACAGAGATTCTCCACCACAACAAACTTGCTAAACAAGTTTGCCAAAAATCTCATCTTGAGATCAAATGTCGGGATAAGTGTCATTGCAAATCAAAGTCCTTTCATAAAGGATACAAAAAGAAGAAATTCCAATATGGTAAATCATACAAATGGTCCCTATTAGAAGTTCAAATACTTCAAGAAGAAATACAATCGTGGGAAAAATAAAGGTTCCAATAGATTTTTTGCTTGTGGGAAGATGGGTCATTTTGCCCCAACAAGCTAGCTAAAGCACAAAAGCTTATTTCTTTGTATAACATTGAAGAGGCTGAAGCAGACATAGAATCTTTGTATTCTGAGCAAAGTGAGCAGAATGAAGATACAGTCTTTACAGTTGAATGGGATTCATCTTCTGATACTTCATCATCAGAAGATACTGATAACAATATTCCTATTTATTCTCTACAAGATTGTAAGATTCAATCCAGCAAAGATGTTACTACATCTAACGAAGGCACGATGCCACATGTTGAAATTCAAGTTCTACCTTCGAAGAATGCAAAGCTAATTCCTTTAATTGCATTCATTGATACGGGTTCATTCCAAACAATTATGAATCCAGATATTCTTCCTCCTGGAGATTGGGAAAAATACAAGACATACTTCAAGGCTGCGAATGGAGAGACATTTTCCACAAAATTAACGTCAAAGAAGCTAATTGGAATACAGTTCTTTCCAAACTGTATAATTTGGGCCAAAGTCCTTGGATCCTCATTACCAGACAAGGATATCCTTATTAGCTTCAGAGATTACAAAAAGGCTAATGGGTTTAGAATTCTTCTTGATGGGCTGAGATTTAAACATTTTTTCAAATCCTTTAACCATACCCAAAAACTTTTTTCCCTTGCAGAAGTTTCAAGTGATTATCTACCCATGAGAGACCAAATTTTAGATTCATGTGCTGATTCTCACTCACATTTTAAACACCCAAATCCTCTTTGGACATATCCTTTCTTTTTCATTACATTACCTTTCAAACTAAATGAAGACATTAATCCAACTAAAGCCACTCACCCAGGAATGACACCAACAGACCTAAAGCTAGCCCAAGAAGAATGTTCTCAAGCCCAAGGCCTTATTGAACCCACTCAATCTCTGCGGCCTGTCAAGCCTTTTATGTGGAAAAGAGGTCAAAAATTATTCGGGGAAAAAAGAGGCTTGTCATTGACTACAAACCTCTAAATCATTTTCTCAGAGATGATAAGTTTCCTTTACCAAAGACGAGTTCTTTGTTTGTTCATCTCTAAGATGCAAAGGTTTATTCAAAGTTTGATCTTAAAAACTTGGAGTTCATCCTGAAGTAAGATACAAAACAGCGTTCTGTATTCCCACAACACAGGTATCAATGGAAAGTCATGCCTTTTGGATTAAAAACAGCCCCTTCACTCTTTTAAAAAGCCATGATGAGAATATTCAAGCCTATCCTTCACAGTGCCTTGATATACATTGATGATATTCTTTTATTTTCAAAAGATATCAAGTCTCACCAAGAATTACTCCATCAGTTCCATGATCTTGTCAAAAGATATGGAATCATGCTTTCTGAAAAGAAAAGCACTATTGGTGTCTCATTAATAGACTTTTTAGGCATGCACTTCAAAGAAGGATTGTACACACCATGTCCCCACATTGCTTAAGAATTATTGAAGTTTCCTGATGAAAATTTATCCCTAAAACAAATTCAACAGTTTCTGCCCCGGTTAACTTCCTTAGAAATTTTATTCCACATGTTACAATATACACTAGTCAATTATAAAAAATGATTAGAAAAAATCATTCCCCATGGGGTCTAGAGCAAACTACAGCTATCCAACAATTGAAGAAATTGGCATAATCTCCCCCACCCATAAAGATTCCAGGAGAAGGAAGGCGTATCTTAAAGACGGATGCAAGTGATGAGTATTGGGGAGCCGTATTGATTGAAAACCTTGATGGGAGGGAGCACTATTGTGGTCATGCAAGCAAACAATTCAAAGAATTTGAAAAGCATCATCACTCCACGATAAAAGAAGTCTTAGCTGTAAAGTATGGAATCCAAAAATTTGAGTTCCATCTTGTCTGCCACCACTTTACTGTAAGAATGGACAATTCAGCTGTTTCGAAGATTCTTGACTTCCAAAACAAATCAATTCCTACTGCATAAATGCTCAGCCTCAATGATTGGTTCGCCAAGTATGATTTCACAGTTGAGCATATAAAAGGAGATAAGAATCTAATTTCAGATATGCTTTCCAGATCGTAAACAAAATCCTTAATCACATCCCAAGCAATTATCCCTCTTGTTTACATGGCTACCTCTACTTTCTCAGAAAATTTCTGGGTAACACCTTTATACCTAACAAGGAAATTAAATTTTTCTCCAGGCACTGATTTTAGCTCACTCCAACAAATCCAAGAATACACAAAATACAACATTTTTCACTACCTTGCTAAAATAGTCCAACTAAGAAGAATACCAGACCAATTTCTCTATCTCAAAGACTGCCCATACCTGTTACTTTGGGTCCTTCACCCCAGAATTCAACTCCTTGAACATTAACTTTGGTGCATATGGTGCTTTACAATTCTCTATTCTATTGCCATTCAAGTTCCACTATTATCCTTGTATTACTATATCACTAACCCTGATCATGTCAGTTCACTACTGTTCACTCTTCTTGACTGGTTTGCACCTATTTCTTGGTGGTAAAAAGAATTACAAAGACAAATCCAGTTTGAAGGCCTCTACAATCCAAAGATAAGACAATTCAGGATTAATCCGAAGCTCAGTATATTCATCCTTCATAGGCCATATTTTCAGAGAGATGAAAAAAGTTTCTGGACACCGCCACATGTATACCATTGGCAGAATCTTCCAGGAACAATCATGACACATTGAGAAAGACGAAATTCGAAGTTTTTTGCATTCCATCAATGGGTATTCTGATATGTGCACCTGGCTTTATTCCACTTCCATTTATCCTATGGTTCCAGGAGCATTAACAGAATATAAGGCTCTCAAGCCAGCAGAATTACGGTGGTATAAGCTAAAAGAAAGAAATACCCAGGCAAGTACCTCAAGCACATTACAAGCAAACAAAGAGATAATGGATTTAGATGATCCAATGGATTACAGCTTGTTCCAAGATTCCCAAGATCCGAACTGGGAAGACTTTGAATCCTCTGAACCATTGTACAAAGATCCAAATCGTCCTCTGACATTTACCACACCAAAATCACCTTGTGGGATTGGTGACTTTAGTGATGGGCTTACATCAGATTTAGATTTGGATTCGCTGTCAATGCAGAATATATCACCAGATTAAAATTCAAGATAACTTGGCAGCCTCACCACTTTAATTATGCTCCACTATGTGTTATTATCTTTTATTTTTTATGCTTTATTTTGTGTGGTTGTAATAAAAAAGGAATATCTTTCCTTATCTTGTAAGATATCTGTTTTATTCAGGAAGCTTCTCCTTATACTATAAAAGGAGACCCCCTCTCTTTGTATGGTCCATCAGAAAAAATCAATTAAACTTCCTAGTGTGTTTTATCAATGAGTTTTTAAATCACCTTCTTCTCCCTTATTCTTAACTTTAATAACCTCAAAATGATTTCATTAACCTCTTCTTTTGGAAACTGTTTACATGTATTAAGCAACAGGTTCACCACAGCTGCATCTTGTTTTTGCCATAGTTTGTGTTGTGTTGATGCGCATTCGGTGTGAGTTTAATCTTGCATACTATTTCTAAAACCCCGTTTGGTGCTTTCATTGAGAGTTTATTCATATTATGAATAAGGGAGAAACCTTGTCATTATGACTACTCAAATTTCCTCTATTCCTGAAATTTTTTCACCTGTACCTACTATAATAAACACTACAGCTTCTACCAGCCATGTTCCTTTCTCTCAACCTATATCAGGATTAAACCTTCCTAACTTTACTTCACCCCTTTCCATACCACCATCATGTAGATTCTCTGTCACTTAACTATTCCAGAAGATACTCAAGTTTCTGCTACTTCTTTACCAATCCTTAATCCTTATAGAGTTTATCGACGAAGCCAAATTCTTACATCTTCTATTAGAAATCTTATTTCTACTAGAAGACCGGTAGCAAAGGAATTTGTTCAAACTTCTAGAATTGATCAATGTCATCTTCAAGCCACTCCTCAAGAACAATATGTCACTATCCATATTGACCAGTCTCTTATTACTCAATGGAGCAGGCAAGGTTACACTCATCTCCATCTTGGAGCAGTACGAATTATACTTACTCTTCATGGTCGGCATGGACTAGATGCTTGCTCTAGAGTCGGCCTCTTGGACTCTCGATTCCTAAAGTATGAAAAAGCAATTATTGGGACAGTTGTTAAAACACTCCATGTTGGGAGTATTGTTCTCACTTTCTTCCCAAATTACAACTTTTCTCTCCAAGACCCCCATTTGCCAACTGCTTTAAAAATCCAAGTCCAAATTACAAGAGCTGAACAGATCCCAATGGCAATATCTTCCACTTTACACCATCAAGTTGTGTATAGATTACAAAACCATGCCATGGATCTAACTTCTCATGGTCAAATTGCCAATGGAGCATTGTTTGTAAGAGCTCATAATGATGATGATCCAACCATTGTCCAAATTCCACGACAAATTCCAAGGGATGAGCTTGCTCGGTTAATGCCTTTTGAATGGCTCACTAATTATGAACAACTGTATCAATTAGCTCAACCAATTGAAACTCAAGAAGTTCAGCTATTTCATCGACGGTCTGATGGTTTGATCAGAACTACTTTTCAATCTCCAAGGAGGTCTTTTCACCAAGTTATGACACTCTTTCCAGTTTTTAGGCCAAGAGAGAAGAAGATCCCGATCCATAGTTTTTATCCTGATGGTTCACATTCTTATATTGATAAGATTGATGGACACTTCATCTGGGATACTCCAGGCAGCGGAATGTGTGATTCCAACTGCACTTATCACCTTGATACAGATGATGATTCTGATGAGGTGGAAAATAATTCTACAAGATTTAGTTCTCAATGTAGACCACATGAAAAAGTTTTCTAGAAAAAAGCCAGATAAACTTGATCGTCCATGGGTAAGCATTCATGATTGGGTTTTAGAAAAAGAAAGAAAAAAAGTAGAAAACTTCTTCAAATCTTATTCTAAACCCTTGCATATCTATAACAAAGCTCTTCAACAAATCCATTCTGATCCATCATCAACCTGTTCTTTTGAAACACCCATTCAAACCACACCTTTGGTTTCACCCTGCATGATGTTTAACTCACAAGATTTGACTGAGTTTCCCCCCTTTTCAAAAACCACAAATTCTCAAAATAGAGTTGTTTCCTCTCCCTATGTTACCCCGCAGGTAGTCACCCCGAGTGGTCAATTTGAAGAGTCCAAACCAGCTGAAGCAGTTTTGAACTGGCATACTGATAATGCCAGAGTGCAAAACCAATACTTACATCAGATCGATAAAAAGCTGGATCATTTGACAACCACTCAAACTTCCACAACCAAAGAGATCAATAATCTTCATTCCTTCATTAGGGAATCCCATAGAAAATCTTCTGAAGAGATTGCTAAATTAGATCGTTCACTAAGATCTCTTATTGACAAAAAGAGATTTGGAGCAGAGTTTAAGCAGAAAGAAGCTGAGATCCGACACCTCAAGATTAACTTTCAAAAATGGAGAATGATCTTTCTAAGATAAGGATCCAACCACCTCCAAGCTTAGAGGAAACACCAAACCTTTTCACATATTATCCATCCACTTATCATAATCCATTTCCACCACCTACACAAAGCTTTCAACCTTTCAAGCCAATTTATGAAACCTTTGCCAACCTCCCAAAACCACCAATTACACAAAAAACTTTACCCTCTACTACCCCTCCTATTACTGTACAAGATTATCCGAAAAATCCTGAAAAACAACCCATGCAATTTTCCCTTGACCAAATATCTTTTACCTCTTCTTCTACACCTTCAGAATGTTCATTCAAGTCTGATGATCAACTTGCTCATATCTTAGAAATCCTCATGGCAGAACCAACAGTAGAAGAACCTCAAGTTGATGTTTTTGATTCTGATGTTGAAGATATGGAAGATACTCATGTGGGTTATCATCACAACATCACACATCTACTACTCTGGGATCAGGTCCCTGGTTTACTTTTGACAAACTTCCTCCGCACAAGTGACGAGATGTTATTGATGAAATGAGAGTATGGATTGATGTTCAAATGATGAAACAAGTAGTTAATTTTCCTACAGTACTCCAAGAATTAGTCTCCAGATTCACAGGAACTCTCAAAGAATGGTACCAGAGTCTTGGAGATTACCGGAAAATTAGTTTTCTTCAAATAACTAGTTCTGCTGCTGCGCTTGGTATTATCCACCAGAATTTCATTGGAGATTTCTCGATTTATAAAAGAAGGATCATACAAGAGTACTTTGATATGAAATGCTGTTCTTTAAAGCAAAGTGATTTGGAGAAACATTATAAGAGAATGTCTCAGCGATATTACATGTTGAATGGTTACAATGATCTAAACCTTCGATATGTATATATTGCTTCTCTTCCTCCAGATTCACAACCTGAGATCAATAGGCTTATAGCCTAGATGAAGAGAAACATTTCAGATATTACTCTTGGAGAAATTCATCAGATTACTCTTGCTGCACTTGAGAGAATGTGTGAACAACACACTTTCACAGAGATTCTCCACAACAACAAACTTGTTAAACAAGTTTACCAAAAATCTCATCTTGAGGTCAAATGTCGGGATAAGTGTCATTGCAAATCAAAGTCCTTTAATAAAGGATACAAAAAGAAGAAATTCCGATATGGTAAATGGTACAAACAGCGTCCCTATCAGAATTTCAAATACTTCAAGAAGAAACACAATCGTGGGAAAAACAAAGGTTCCAACAGATGTTTTGCTTGTGGAAAGAAGGGTCATTTTGTAAAAAATTGCCCCAACAAGCCAGCTAAAGCACAAAAGCTTATTTCTTTGTATAGCATTGAAGAGGCTGAAGCAGACATAGAATCTTTGTATTCTGAGCAAAGTGAGCAGAATGAAGATACAGTCTTTACAGTTGAATGGGATTCATCTTCTAATAATTCATCATCAGAAGATACTGATAACAATATTCCTATTTATTCTCTACAAGATTGTAAGATTCAATCCAGCAAAGATGTTACTACATCTAACGAAGACACGATGCCACATGTTGAAATTCAAGTTCTACCTTCGAAGTATGCAAAGCCAATTCCTGTAATTGTATTCATTGATACGGGTTCATTCCAAACAATTATGAATCCAGATATTCTTCCTCCTGGAGATTGGGAAAAATACAAGACATACTTCAAGGTTGCGAATGGAGAGACATTTTCCATAAAACTAAGGTCAAAGAAGCTAATTGGAATACAGTTCTTTCCAAACTGTATAATTTGGGCCAAAGTCCTTGGATCCTCATTACCAGACAAGGATATCCTTATTAGCTTCAGAGATTACAAAAAGGCTAATGGGCTTAGAATTCTTCCTGATGGGATGAGATTTAAACACTTCTTCAAACCCTTTACCCATACCCAAAAACTTTTTTCCCTTGCAGAAGTTTTAAGTGATTATCAACCCATGAAAGACCAAATTTTAGATTCATAAACTGATCCTCACTCACATTTTAAATACCCAAATCCTCTTTAGACAAACCCTTCCTTTTTCATTAAATTACCTTTCAAACTAAATGAAAACATTAACCCAACTAAAGCCACTCACTCAGGAATGACACCCACAGACCTAAAGCTAGCCCAAGAAGAATGTTCTCAACTGTTAGCCCAAGGCCTTAGTGAACCCACTCAATCTCCGTGGGCCTGTCAAGCCTTTTATATGGAAAAGAGGTCAGAAATTATTCAGGGAAAAAGAGGTTTGTCATTGACTACAAACCTCTAAATCATTTTCTCAGAGATGATAAATTTCCTTTACCAAAGACGAGTTCTTTGTTTGTTCATCTCCATGATGCAAATGTTTATTTAAAGTTTGATCTTAAAGTAGTGTTCTGGCAACTTAGAGTTCATCCTGAAGAAAGATACAAAACGACGTTCTGTATTCGCACAGCACAGTATCAATGGAAAGTTATGCATTTTGGATTAAAAAAAACCCCGATTGGTATATATTAGAACATCAAATGTGAACAAAACTTTAAGAAAAAACCAATGCCGTACAAGGGCGAATTCTTTAGTTTTAATTGTTAGTTTGGTATAAATAGTTGGATAATAATATTCCTTCCACCGTTCAAGTAGGGGCTCAATTATTTTTCCGCTCTCGTTTAGCCCTTTTTTGATTGATGGTTTTTTTTTTTTTTTATATTATTAAGTTCTGGTTCTGACGTATTAGATAGTATTAAATGGCAATAAGGAGTATAGCTTTTGCTGGGTTTGATGGATGACTACCCATTTGAAACAAGTATAAATGCATCATTTGCCCTTAATTTGTCCTGCAAAGTCAGATACAACTTTCAAAAGTTTAAAAATCACTTGGACTTTTTAAAACGTATTGGTTTATCTCGTGTCAATTTCTAATTATCTTATTAAGGGAAAAAAGGCAAATTCAGTGTGTTGTTTGGAATGCTTGCACTTTCAACTATTTATCGATCTTTTTGGGATAAGTCTAGAAAGTAAATGATCATCAAGTTCATATATAATTAAAAAATCTGGTTTGAGTAATTATGCCATGTAATGAGAGAAACCATGTATCAAACAAGGGATAAGTGGGGTAATCATTTATATATGAATTGGTAGTCTTTTTTGATTAAAGTGTAGAACAACTTAATTCGTTTGTGCCCAAATACAGTACCAGGCTACCAGCATTAAAAACCCTATTCAATGACTACTAAAACATCTCATGTATTAATTCAATCATACATGTATTTCCTTAATAGTCAGTTTGAGACATTGAATATTTGAAACATGTAATGGATTAATAGTCAACACATTTTTACCTCCGAAAATGGTATTTTGGATAAAAATATTCCATATAGTTTATTTTGGGAGCAAATGAGACTTGCCTTTACATGGTGAAAATGACGTGAGTGCTATCTGATCCTTCAACTTTAGCTCATTCAATCTAAAATTGGGAAAATTATGATAGAGGCCAAGTGTTGAGAATCCTTTTTATTTAAATAGATTAAGAGACGTCATATGAGAAAAAAGTTATCAAAATGCTTATAATTTTTCATAAAATTGTCACTCAATTTGCCACCAATAATTTTTTGGCATGTGTCATTATTTTTGAACAACGAAGTTCAACCACAAGTGACAATTGAAGAATAGAATTTGAGCCAAATTTGACATGACTTGCATAAAACCTTTTGGTTATTCTTTGACTCTTCAATCTGACATGACTATACAAATTAAACCAAAATGAAACATGTAAGAATAAAACAAATTTGGACTCCACCACACACAATTCTATACGTGTATTGAATTATTTTTTTACACAAAATATCAGTATTTTGTATAATTTCTCTCATGTCTGATATTTTCTAAAACAATTTTCTTTTAATAATGTATTTGTCTTCACTATTATTTTATCTTACCTATCATGACTTGTATCCACTGTACAATTCTCAAGCGCTTCCCCCACAAGATTCGAGGTTCGAAACCAAAATCTGAACAACTTGACGTACAACTGAGCTATATATGCTTTGAATAAACTTAACTCAGAACTTGGAATCAACTAATTTCAAATACAGAATATCAGACGCCTTGCCCTTGGAAGAAAGTATAAACTCAAAACTCTTATCAAAAGAAAAGGTTAAAAAAAGTGAATGAATTAGCATACACTCCAAAGAATAACTCTTTTTGCAAGCAACCAATGCTTCCATTCTTTCACTATATAAAAAAAATCACTTCCTCTTTTTACAAGAATTTAAAACCCACCCCCTTATATATTTTCCCCCAATATCTAGGTAGCAACGTAAGGAAACTCACACTAACCTCGTGAATTTCCGTTTCGGTGCTGCACAACTCATCATGATCAAACCCAAAATGCCCTTTCTTAAACTTTTGTTCATTGTAGCCTTCCTAGCTACTCGAGAAGCCTTGGCGAAGCAAATGTTCAGTACACAATCTTTAATTCTAAAGGCTTGCACCGGCGTCGAAAACCAGGATTCGTGCCTCTCGAACATGCAAGCCGAGTTCGAAAGAACGGGTTTTCGCAACACGACTTCAATCATGAGCGCCGCTTTGCAAAACACCTTAAACGAGGCGAAATTTGCCGGCGACATGATGTCGAGATTCAACGCCTTGTCGATAAGCTACCGTGAACAGGTAGCAATGGAGGATTGCAAGGAACTTCTCGATTTCTCAATCGCCGAGCTCGCTTGGTCGTTGGCCGAGATGGAGAAAATTCGAGCGGGGGACAACAACGCGGGTTACCAAGGCAATTTGAAAGCCTGGCTTAGTGCTGCGTTGAGTAACCAAGACACGTGTCTCGAAGGGTTCGAGGGCACGGACCGACGTCTCGAGAACTTCATGCGAGGAAGTTTGAAACAAGTTACACAATTGATAGGCAATGTACTTGCTCTATACACACAACTTCACAACATGCCCTTTAGACCGTCCCGGAGAAACAACACAATAAAATCAAGACCCGATTTTCCGAAATGGATGACGGAAGGCGATCGGGAAATGCTGAAGAGTAAACCCCATCGTATGCATTTTGATGCGATTGTCGCGCTGGACGGAAGTGGTCGATATAGTAGCATTTTCGAGGCAATTAATGACGCCCCGAACTATAGTAATAGAAGGTATGTCATTTATGTGAAGAAAGGAATGTATAAAGAGAACATTGACATGAAGAAGAAAAAAACTAACATTATGTTAGTTGGAGATGGTATTGGGAAGACTATCGTCACGAGTAATCGGAATTTCATGCAGGGTTGGACAACATTTCGAACTGCAACCGTTGGTGAGTCTTTTATAAACTCATATATATATATATATATATATATATATATATATATATA
>CATIWQ010138035.1:0-61195 GCA_949673415.1 Euphorbia schlechtendalii | reverse complement strand
CAACTTTGCTTTGCTTTCTACTTATACTTTCTATTTTGAAGTTTATGATATGTCTATGTGTCATAATGTGTATTTCATGTTGAGTCTTTTATATTAATCAAGTTATATGCTTTTGAGTTAACTTTAAGAGTTGTTTCGAGGTTAATGAGATTGTGTATAATCATTGGATATGTGGTTATAACGCTGTTTAGTGAGCCAACATTTTTGGAATGGTAACTTGCTAAATATGGCTATGTGAGAGAGACCCGTACTAAGCATAATAATATTGTTATCTAGTTTTATATAATTGTCTTAATTTGTTTGCACTAGATTTAGAAAAGTCATTTCATGTGTTGCTCTGCGGTGAATAATTAAAATAGTGTACGTAGTATCTTTGATGACTTTCCATGTTTTCTTTGCTATACTTGTTCGTAGGGAATATCTATATACTTTTTAACTTCTCTAATCTTCCATACATTTGTCTATCCATCCATCATTCCAATCCTCCAAAATAAATTACATTATTTTCTTTTGTTCCATTCCTCTTGTTGATCTTTAGAATTGGTTCCTTCCCTGCAGGATCGATATCTTTTAAAACTACATCGTAACTGTATACTTGCAATGGTCACCATTTTTCTAGTTAGATAAGCGATATTAACAACACCTTTTATTATTTGTACTATTATCTTATCAGAAGGAAATTGGGAGACAAGGTTTTTGGCTTATTTATAAAATATAAATCCTCGGAGTTAGTAGAGTCAAAACCTTGCGAACACTCCTCATAATCATTCATATCACATGCAAAAGCATTCTTGTTGGGATGTTTGGGACAAGAATCAATCAAAACATAATCTAGGTAATAGTTCTAAAGAACTCCTCTAACAATCTCAAACTACTCATTGAAGTTATAAATATCACATTTTATGTCAATAAGAGGACCGATGACAATACGAGTATTTTCATTAGTGATCATATTCATCCTTGATATGAGATAGAATTTGTTTAGACATTAGTATATGTACATGCATTTAATATAAGGTCTTTAATTAAACACATAATTATTAGACATGATGTGTGCCCTAGAGGTAATTAGGGCGATATGTCTTTATTAGCTATAATATACAAACAATTTTTTATTATTAACAATAATCAAAGGCATTTTGTTACTTATCAGTGCTTCTTTTAATTGTATATCACTAGTATCATATATATTTGGATATGCATATACACATTGATGAAACAATGTCCATGACTAATTCATAGTGTAAAAGTACAATGATATAGTGGGAGCTATGTGGAGTGAGAACTAGACATCAATGGAGCGGAAAGACTAGCATGTGTAGGCTTACTCCTTGGATTAGTTCTAAGTGGCCGATCTCACAAGCTGAAGGTGGTACCTTGAGTTAACACGTGAATGTATATGGGTAATACATTAGAGACTGCTATAAGATAGACACTCGGAAATAACTATATCCATGTGTTAGTGTCATGTCTTATTGCACTATCAGTACAAGTATCCTCAGACCTGAGATACTGGTTACCTTATGTAGGAATTGCTATACTTTGGGTCATACTTTTTCATACCCTAGAGATCAGGATGACACAAGTGATTAAGGGTATAGCGATGATTAAATGTTGGTAAGTTGTGTAGTCAAGATGGGATCCATCGCTCCTGATATAGTAATATAATGGAGATTTACCTTAGGGCTCCTTGTTGAAGTAACGCACTCATAAACCTCTTATTAGAGTATATGATTGATGGAACAGATTTCTAGTCAATCAAGATACTAAACCGCTGAGTGGTGTTCTTCGTGAAAAAGTCAAATTCTAGGATAGCTACGGTTATTACATGAGCTGACACTTAATCCGAGCTTAATAAACTGGATGTTACTTAACTTGATGGAAGGATTGTATTGTAATGGTTACTACTGCAGAACCGGATCAATTCATAGGCATGTGACATTCTAAGTATCGGAGGATCATATGCTTTTGCTAGAAATCCAATTTGATCATCTGGAAATATTAGGTTTCATAACAGTTTGGAACACTGAGCCTAAAGTTTCCTGGGCGAGAAGTTAAGTTTAGGTTAACCTCTAGCAGCTCTATAATTTGGGATCCTATGAGGTCACACACTTTGGGTCTTTATCGAACCATGTAAAGAACCTATAGACTAGGTCTGTACCGAAAATACAAGTTGAGAAATAATTGAGAAGAATTATTAATTGATTTAATCAAATTAATAATTAACAAAAATAATGAAAGATAGGGAAAATGTTGCACAAAGCGAGCAAGGGATTTTTCCAGTTGCGAGTGGGCCCCAAACCAAACACGGGTTGTTCAAAGTAGGGCTTGCACGGCTGCCCCGTGATCCAACGAGCTCACGAGCAGCTAGCACGCGGGGACCGCTCACTTGCGCTAGTGAGCTATAAGCTACAAGGTAGCACTTGCGTGGCCTGCGGTCAAGCCTGCTAGCACGTAGTATAGGTTGCGCGCAAGCTGGGGTTGTGAGAAAGCCCATAAGCCGTTGCTTGGGTACAAGGCAAGCTTGCTAGGGCTTGCCTTGTTGCAGCCGCGGGTTAACCCGCGGGTATCAATACCCGTGAGGTTGACCCTCTATACATGGGATGGGATTTATCCCATCCCATGTAGAGTTTTATGGGGAGTCTATCACTTCCCCTTTTCCCCTGTAAATAGGCTTATAGCCTCTCATTACATATGCAGAACAAAAAGCTTTGAGCTTGTTTTCTCTTTGATTTCTACTCTCCTCTTCTTTGGCTGTGCGAGATCCTCCACAAGTTTCTCTAAATAAATTGAAGAGTTCTTTTAGAAGGCTCAAAGTTTAAGTGAGTTTTCTATTTTAGATTTTTAGGTTGATTTAGACGCAGTCTAGCAACTGCTATTAATCGATGGGTTCTACCTCTTAGAGGTTTTGGTCGGTGAAGATCCGTGTGGATCAAGTTATAGAGGCTCTCCCAGTTTGAAAGATTATGCTATCGGAATTGCTCGAAAGGGAACGCCGCTGCCAAAAGAGAGATCAAGCACGCATCAACTGGTAATGCTTTGATCTTTAGATGCTAGGTTTCTTTATATGTTTTATAAACCTAAAAGCATCTATAGAACTTTTAACCTAGATTATAGCAATCATGGTATGCTTAGGAGATCCTCCAGTTAATTTTAAGTTTTTGATTTTCTCCTTGCAACCTATGCATGTTCAATTACTATCTTGATTAACCAACAATAATTCCCACTATTTTCTCAACATTCAAATAGCCCTTTCTATTTAAATTCGAGAAATTTAGTCGAACAAATTTTCCTTAGTAGGTAGCACCCATAGCCACTCATCATGACCCCTGCTATAGCCAGTCAAGCCATAACATGATAACCATGGTTGGAACCCGTCCATTTGCATCTCATTCAATTGTTAATCCATTTGAGTTCTCTTTCTCGAGACATGCGTACCGATTGTAAGGCTCCTCAAATGTCTCTCCAATCTGGCAATAGCTCTAATAATATGAAAAACTAACCAATTTTTATTAAGGCATTAACCCCGTCTAGTCTCATGACCAAACACATGTTAAGGGAAGGATTGTTGTACATGTGCTTACATCTGTTAATAAGGTTCGTATCACGACTTATGATGGGAATACTATATACCACCTTAATATTGTTGTAGGGATTTTATTGGTGCCATTGGTCTCGCCCTAGTCTAGGTCTTATACGATTGATATAATTATGAAAAGATAATGAATCCAAGCTATTTAGAATTATTAACTCTAATGGAACATGCTTGGGACTTGTATATCATAATCATTCCATTATACAAAGTCCATGTTTAAGTCATTGTACCTATATCTATAAGTTTTAATTTAACAACTTAAACCATGTTTGTAAAACCATATGTGGAATCTAATTCCCATACTAGAAATCAACTAAGTCATAAAAGTCCCTTGGGTACTTTTGAATCTAATGCTAATGGAGATTTCCAAGTAGGAGAGGCCCCCTTAAAGTGAATGAGAAGCCAAGTCCAATCCTTGCCAAAATAACCACGGGCACTTCGATTCGTTGTACCACAGATAACTATGATTTAAAGATTTCATTCTTTAATTGGGTGAAGTACGGGACAACCCTCAATCAAAGCATTTACACTTGTGGTAAAAAATTGCTAATTCATATGATAATCAACAAAATTAAGTTTGAGCAAAATCTTAATCTAGTTATCACATCATTTTCTATAACAAGAATTGAAACCTAAGTCATTGCATACAATAATCAATTCATAGAATATATCATTTAACATATTATAATTAATCATGCATAGAATAAGGTAGGCTCTGATACCACTGATAGTTAATCAAGAAGGTAATTGAATCTGCAAATGTTGTAAGTTGGAATTTTCAAAACATCAAATTAACCTAAGGATATCTTAAGCATGCCATGATTGATATAATCTATGTTAAAATGTTCCATAGATGCCTTTAAGTTTATAAAGCTTATAAAAAAAACCTAGCATCTATGTTTAAAACATTACCAATTGATGTGTGCTTTGTCTTTCTTTGGTAGCGGTGTTCCCTTAGAGCAATTTGGCAGAACTTCGTTAGCACAAGATTCCAAACAAGGATAGCCTTTATGATTGATCCACACGAATCTTCACCGACCAAAACCTTGTTGAGGAGGAGCCCGTTAGTAAAATCATGGAAGATCTCGCACAATGGACGAAGAAAGAGATGTCAACCTCAAAGAGAAAAGCTGAGCTGAAGTGTATAGAATAATGAGAGAGGAGAGGCCTATATATAAAGAAAAAAGGGGAGTGTTTGACTCCCCTTCAAACACAAAGTGGGATGGGAATATCCCATCCCACTTAGCAGGTTATCCACGAGGGTCACTAGGACCCGCGGGCCTCTCTCACGAGTCAAGCCCTTGCGGGTTTGCCTTGTGATGTAAGCATGGGCTTGCAGCTTGGAGGAGGCCCGTAGAGCGCCCTAGAGAGCTTGCTGTACAAGCCCATGCAAGCACTGCCATAGGTAGCACTTGCAGCCTTGCAACCCACTAGGGGCCGTGGGCTTACCCTACACGCTAGCAGCCCACTTGTGGGCCGCACTCCGAACAACCCATGTTCATTTGGGGCCCACTTGCAACCGGAAAATTCCCTTGCTCTGCTCTGCATAATTTTTCCCTATTTTCTCTTTATTCCCTTTAATTATTAATTCGTTCTAACCAATGAATAATTCTTCTAACGAATTCGACAACTAGATATTATCAGCATAGACTAGGTCTATAGGTTCTTTACTTAGTCCGATAAATACCCAAAGTGTGACCTCATAGGATCCCAAAGTATTGAGCAGTTAGAGGTTAACCTTAACTTGGCTTCCAATCTAGGAACATTTAGTCATAGTTTTCTTGATAGATATGGAACCCGATAGCTCTAGACAATTAAATTTGCTTTCTAGCAATGGCGTATGATCCCCCAATACTTTGAACGTCACGTTCTTGAAGCTTGATCTGGTTCTACAGTAGTAACCAATACAATACACTCCTTCCATCAGGTTAAGTACCATCCAGTTTATTGAGCTCAGATTAAGTGTCAGCTCATGTAATAGTTATAGCTATCATGGAATTAGACTTGTTCATGAAGAACGCCACTCAGCCATTATATATCAAGATTGACTAGGAAACCCATTCAATCAATCTTATACTCTGATTAGAGGTTCATGAGTGTGTCACTTCAACAAGGGGCTTGAAGGTACATCTCCCACTATATCAGGAGCGATGGATCCCATCTTGAGTACTCGGCTTACCAACATGTGATCATCACTATACCCGTAATCACCCGTGGCATCCTGATTGGTAGGGTATGAATAAGTATGACCTAAAGTATAGCAACTCCTACACAAGGTAACATTATCTCAGGTCTGATGATACTTGTATTGCTACGGTAATAAGATATGATACCAACACATGGATATAGTTATTTCCTAGTGTCTATCTTATACCAGTCTCTAGTACATTCATGTGTTAATTCAAGATACCACCTTCTGCTCGTGAGATCAGCTACTTAGATCTAATCCAAGAAGTAAGCCTACATATGCTAGTCTGTTTGCTTCGTTGATGTCCAGTCTCAATGATAATATGACTAGGGATATTTTGACTTTCATTGTAACACGTATGTGCAGTTCTCACACCACATAGCTCCCACTATGTCCTCACACTTTTACGCTATGAAGTAGTCACTGACTTTATCTCATCAATGGGCATATACATATTTAATATTATATATGTGATTACAACAAGATACATAAATTAATTAAAATCACTAATAAGCAACAAAGATGCCTTAATTATTATTAATAATAATTCGAAACCATTTGTACATTGTAGTTAATAAAGATATTTCGCCCTACTTGGCTCTAGGGAATACATCATGTCTAATAGTTAACATAGCTGGTTATATTTTTAAATCGGGTTTTAATTCACCCAATTCTTGAGAACACACCCTATCAGGTTTGGCAAGGGCATAATCCTAAGATTGGTCATCTCAGATCATTTGGCTGTAGGTGTTTCATTCTAAACACCAAGGAACGGATAGGGAAGTTTGAGCCAAAGGCTAATGAAGGTATCTTTTTATGTTACTCAACTAACAACAGGGCGTATAGAGTATATGTCTAAAGGACCATCTTATTAGAGGAGTCTATCCATGTAGATTTTGATGAAACTAACAATGTAGATAGATGACCATCTGATGAAGACGAAGGAGTAATTCAACCAGAAAATCAACTCAGCATGCCACTCTCCATGCTTCCCAACCCAGCATAAGAACCTGAAGCTGAGGACATTAAAGTTGACAAAGATTTTTCAATCAACTTCAATGAAGAAGAAGATCAAGCTCAGCCTCAACAACCTAGTGTAGAGACTCCCGTTGTAGATCCGAGTCTTCCAAGAGAAATTAGGACTCATCACAATCACCCTCTCTATAATATTGTTAATGATGCTCATAATCCTGTGATGACACGAGGTTAGCTTAGGAAAATGATGAGCCATCTAGCTTTCATCTCATTGATTGAACCCAAGAAGTTCAGAGATGCCGAAGAAGATGATTATTGTATGATCATAATGCAAGAGTAGCTGGATCAGTCCATACGAATGATGTTTGGGATCTAGTTCCAAAGCCCAAAGGAAAATCAATTATTGGCACCAAATGTATTTTCAAGAATAGGCTTGATGAAAATGGAATTATTGTCAAGAATAAGACCAAGCTTGTTGCTCAAGGCTACAATCGGTAAGAAGACAAAGATTATGATGAAACCTATACTCTTGTAGCTTCACTTGAAGAAATCAAGATCCTATGTGCTTTTGCATTTCAGATGAACTTCAAATTGTTTCAAATGGATGTTAAGAGTACATTTTTAAATATCTTCATTGAAGAGGAAGTTTATGTCCACCAACCTCCAAGCTTTGAAGATACAAAGAATCCTCAACATGTCTTCAAACTGAGAAAGCTCTCAAGGATTGAAGCAGGCTCCAAGAGCTTAGTATGAAAGGCTGACCAATTTCTTTATCAGCAAAGGCTATGAAAGTCAGAAAGGAGATACGACTCTATATTATCCAGGGAGAGAAAGAAGACATGTTGTTTGTCCAAATCTATGTGGATGATATCATTTTTGGAGCAATAGATGAGAAGATATGCTAGGAGTTTTACAAGTAGATAAAGTGCAAATTTGAAATGTCAATGATGGGAGAGCTCAACTTTATCCTTGGACTTCAAATCAAGCAAAGTGAAGATGGAATCTTCATTAATCAAGCAAAGTATGCCAAATAAGTCCTGAAGTAGTTTGATATGGAGCATTCGAAGCCAATGTCTACTCCCATGGCCACTAATACAATCTTGAGTAAGGATAAAGCTGGTAAGCCTGTAGACATCAAGTTCTGCAAAGGTATTATTAGTTTTCTCTTCTACTTAACTGTTAGTAGACTTGATAATCAATATTCTATGTGCTACATGTTATCAAGCTAACCCAAATAATCTCACTTGGTAACTATTAAGAGAAATCTCCAGTACTTGCAAGGTTCACTTAATGTGGGTTTGTGGTATACCAACAGCTCATATTTCACTCTCAGTGGATTCAAAAATACTGATTATGATAGAGACAAGCTCGACAGAAAAAGCACCACAGGAGGATGCTATTTCCTTAGAGAATGCCTTATCTCATGGTATAACAATAAGCAAATTTTTGTTATGCTAAGTACAACTGAAGCTAAGTACATAGTGGCAAGAAGTTGTATAGCATAATTACTATGGATTAAGTAGCAACTGGAGGATTATGGTATAAAATAAAAATGCCTTGAAGTTATGTGTGATAACAAAAGCGCAACTGGCCTATCCAAGAATCCAGTTCAACATGGCAGGATGAAGCATGTTAATATAAGACATCACTACATAAGGGATCATTTGGTAAGGGAAGATGACAAGTTATAGTATGTTCTTTCAAAAGAACAGCGAGCTGACATATTCACCAACCACTGGCCAAAGTGCAGTTCGATGTTCTAAGCCAACTTATTGGAATGGCAAACCCAATGTGAAGAAATTCAAGGAATTTTGGCTAGGTGTTGAAAATCAAGTCTTAACTCAGCCAAAAGAGGTAACAAGTATTTAACACCATTCATATTTTTAAGTAATGCTGTGAGATTCAGTTTCGTTGTTAAAAACTCAAAAACCACTTTATCCAAAGGGCGTTTTTGAATTGGAACTGTCTGAAATCAAAACTCAATGTTTTACTATGTCGATTAAATCATTTTTAATCTCAACATTCATTTTAATCTTGTGTTGTGAGAGAGCTATGTATAACTTAAAGTCAAAAGAGTGTATAAAAGCAGTAGTATGTGTTGGAGAGAGAAGGTTACCTGCAATTTCGAAATCTCAAGCATTTTTTCATAAAACCCTAAATTTCTCTCATCTTTCAATCTCTTGCATTCAGTTGAAATGGCGAACATAAGAAAAACCCTTAAGCTCCAAGGCGTACCCATGAAGAACATGTATGTGCGTATCGATGACATAGTGGAGAAGATCGTGTTCCTTCATTGGATTATTTTTACCAAGGTGGATTGGCAAGGGAATCAGTACTTTGTAATATTTGAAGTTGATTATGAGGGGCTATTGCTGAAAAAATTCTTGCACAAGGTTATAAAAAAACAAAATCTTATTCAATTTATGTTACTTGAAGGACTTCCATGAAAAGCCTGATCCAGGGCTTCTACCAGAACCTCAACACAATCCAAGGCTATGATAATGTGCCCTTTGTGGAATTAAACAACAATTCATACTTAATCTATGTGGAGCCAGTGGCAAGTCTCCTCAACATTCCACTTAAGGGCACAAAGTTGTGAAGAAATGGAGATACCGAACAACTAGTTATCCTAGAGGATTGGGAACTTCATCCTGACTATGGATCTGGAGAAATAGCGGCATCAAGGATGAGTTGGGAAGCTGGGACTTATCATGAAGCCCAAAATAGGATCTTTGAGCAGTTGCATGTACTTCGATAGGTGGGTGGTTTACCATATGGTAGAAGGAAAGCAACTTAATTGGCTAGTGTGGATTCTTCATCACTTTACCAAAGTTACTACCATCTACTATTACGGTTATTTGATCACTGCCCTCATAAAGGCTATGAGGTTGGATGTCTCACCCTTTGTAGATGGACCAGGCGAGACAGTGGTACTGCTGAAGAGAAGGTTGGACACGAGCCATTTCAGCAAGTTGAGGAACAAGCAGGTTCACAATCGCTACACCAAGGCCCAAGATCTGAAGCTGAAGAAGGCGAAAGCAGAACCCACAGTATTCCCCAAAAACATGCTCAAGGAGGATGAAGATGCTTTTATGGTGGATTTTAAAGGGTCTAGTGATGAGACCACTAAGGATGTACCTCTATTTGCTCAACTGGAGCATATTCCTACAGCCGCTACTACCTCATATTCTCCAAAGGTAAAAGTTGGATCGCAAAGGGCTAGAGCTAGCCCAGTAAAACTAAGGGTAGGAAATACGGATCCCAACCTCAAACCAGGTAAAGGAACAAAATGATGCTCAAAACGCACGCTCAAAGGGAAGCTGGGGAGAAATAAAAGGCTGAAGAGGAAGAAGATTTTAGGGAAGAAGAGGAAACCTTGCACCAAAAGAAGTGCAAACTTGAAGTCATTGAAGATGATTTGGGACAGGAGAGCTCTGCGAAAGACAAAGAGAACCCTGAAATAATCAATCTTGGTGTTGCTGCTCATGTTGAAGCTGTTATCTCTAAGGAAAAAGGCACCCAGCGCCAGCACTTTGCCACTACACGCCCCACCGAAAAGAATATTTAGGTGGTGAGCAATGATGAGGATGTTAGTGATGAAGTGGAGATCATCAACCAGGAAGAATCTACTCTTCCTAATTCTAGCATTTCTAGCCTAATTCACACTCAGTCTTAGTCACTTCCAACGTAGACTGAGTTACCTAAGGCTGACCCATTCTTGGGTCAATCAGCCAAAATCCTCCTCTTATTTCTTCTATAAATCCTATCCCTTCTTTCCCTATAAATCCTATAATCTATCAGCCTATAAATTCCCATATTCCATCTTCTCTAGTAAATTCTCCTCCTCATATTCTTGAAACTGTAAATTCCCCATTTTATACCCCTTCTTCTCCAAATCATTCCCAATAAACTACCACCCATTCTTCACCTCCTCAAAATACCATAACTTCCATAATCCCTTCTCCTACAAAATCTAAACCAACCCCCACTTCTTCTATTGTACAAAATACTTCATCTCCTAACCTCTCTTACAAACAAACCTCTACCCCTTCAATCCCTCATATTAGAGAAGTTCTTGAAGCTAAGAACTCTGCTTAGCAAGGTAGAGTAAGTTGGGATGTTGATAAGGAAAATTTTGCAGCCAATGAAGCAACTCCCTCCAATAGCAAGCCAGTTCAAGAGGACTTGGCTGATTCAGCCATCTTAGCTGAGATTAGGGAGTTGGCAAGGAAGAATTTCCCAACTCTCAAAATTGATGATGAGTTTGATGGAGCAGCAAACCGAGTGCTACTATCTCAAGAATTGATGGACTCGTCCGCAAAGTCAAAGGCAAAGCTTCCAGAGTTTGATGTGCACTCAAATATTCCCTCTGAATCATTCTACTAGAAAGAATTCAAGAAGAAATAAAGGAAGCATATACGTAATTCGCAACAATCTTGCAAAGGAAAGAGTAAAAAGCCTTGTGGATAAGATGGCACTAATCTTAACCAGACTTTTTGACTCTGCAGCTCAGCTCAATGCAGCTGTCACCTCTATCCCCACGTCTATTGTTATTGCTAACATGGTAGCAGGAAAGATGAAGGATAGTATTGCTGTTGCTACAGAGTAGCTGAGTAACTTGAATGCCACACTAGCAACTCAAGCTACGCAGATTCACAAGTTTCAAGAAGAACATGCCAAAATAAAGAGGAGCACCAACACGAAGATCAGGGATCTATACAAAGAAGTTAGAGTAAGAAAGATCTTGGTCATAGCATGTGCAGACTAATGGAGAGCATGTCAAAGCTTATGGTTAGCTATAATAAGAAGATTGATAGGGTCATTAAAACCGTTGATGAGATAGCGAAGAAAGTTGAGAAGCCTTTGCTAAACCTAGATGCGCGCTTGATGAGAAGTACTACAAAAAGATCTATGATATCACTGATAACTTAGTCAAGAACACAAAGAAATCTCTCCTGGATTCGATGGCCAAACTATTTCTAGAGCCAACTGAGTCACTAGACCTAGAAAATGGTCTATTTGTGCATAAAAAGTTGAATGCCATCAAAGATCATCTTTATAGCATGTAGAAGAATGTAGATAAGTTGATAACCACCGAAATGTATGATTCAAGGGATATTGAATTGACGGTGAAGACCATGAACAATTTCTTCCAAAGGATCATTGACATGGAAGCCAAGTTGAAGATAGATCTCTCTACTTTAGATTTCAGTGGTGTGCTGCAATGCTTTCAATAGTCTACCTATCAAGGATTTGATTAAATAGCTCATCTCACCCAGTATCATCATCTAGTTCTTTAGGAACTTAATGATCAAGATATCCTATCTCAGAAAGGAAAAGAATAGTTGGAGTCAGAGATATCCCCAGCAAAAAGAGGGAAGCAAGAGGACTTCTAAGCTACTATCAACTCCTTTAACCTGTGCCCGGATCAAGTTGTAAAAGGCTAGATAACAAAGGGGGAGAAAGTAGTGGAAGATGCTACGAGGACTTCCCAACAATATAGATATTCTCTCTTAGGGGGACCTCAGCATCCTTAGCATCAATAGTCTCAACATCAATAGCAACAACATCAGCCTCGCCATCAAAGAAGCTATCCCAAAAATAGTGGACAGTCTTCCAATCAGTCTCGTAGATTGTTGTAGAATAGACAAAATTGTAATAGAGCTTAAATGTAATCACTTAGCATAGAACACAATTTGTGTATTGCCTAATTTTTTGTTATCAATAAAAATCCAAGTTTGTTCTATTCAAAAGTTAAGAGCTTCTTAATTTAATATATCTGTTATGCTATTTTTGCTTATAAGTTATTGTAGGAATTGATGAAAATACCAACTTCAAAGAAAAGCTGGCTGAAGAGAATCCACTTAGCATGGGGGAGTCCACATTGATTAAGGAGTTCACTCAGCATGGGGGAGTCTTACATCATCTACTAGGTATTTCTATAGCTTTAAACTATTTATTCAAATAATCTCTTCTATTACGTAGTTTGTTATCTGTTCCAAAATGAAGAGATTGTTGAACCTAAGTTAATAGTACCTCAAAGTACTTAAAATGTTTTTAAAATAACAAACTATCTAAGATAGTGAAATTAATTGAGCACTAATTAAACTCTTAATTAAACAAGTTTACTTGAGTTTGTTTAAGGGAAAACAACTCAGTTTACTAAGTTTTTAATTAAGTTATTTCTTAGAGTAAGAAGAGCTGAGTTTAGCCTAGTATTATATAGTTTATAAGATATAGACTCAACGAATTTGAGTCGCTTTTATTTATTAAAAGCTAAGTTCTTTGATACTTAAAGAATAAAATGACACATCTGCTTTTAATGTTGTCTATGAGGGATAGAATATTCCTTTGATTCTCTTTAGGAGAAAATGCGCTAAAATTAAAGAAGATATTTGAAGTGGTTCTCCTCACAACGAAAGGTGCTAGTATGGAATGTTGGAGAATCCTCACTCAAGTCAAAGATAAAAGGAATCTTTTGACATGCACTGTTTCTTATTGCCTCTGGGCAACTCTACAACATCAACAACGAAACAAATCATAAATCTCCACTTTTCATCTCGCGCACCTCTCTACTAGAATGGAATTGCTTGAAGATAACAGTTTTATGACACATTCATATTAATGGATTAACTCATGCTTCAACGTTCGTATTCTCTATCTCTAAATGCCCTAGAGTTTGTTTTAAATGGACAAATTTGAAAGAAATGAACAGAAGAGAAATTGAAGAAAATGTCAAGATGAAAAGTTTGCAACCGCTACTTCCAAGACCTTCAAGTATAAATAGAAAAGTGAAGCAGATGTTCAAACTAGTGAAGGATCTCGCACTACGAATAAAGAAAGAGATGTCAAACTCAACGAAAAAGGCTGAGCTGAAGTAGTGAATAAAGAGGAACTGGAAGCCTATATATAGGGGAATGGGGGAATGTTAGACTCCCCCTAAACACTATGTGGTATGGGAATATTCCCATCCAACATTTGGGTCAGCCACACGGGTCACTAGGACCCATGGGCCAGCCCATGGTTCCAAGCCACAAGGCAAGCCCTAATGAGCATGGCTTGTGCACAAGCGGGCTTGCGTAGCAGTCCCGCACAAGCATTGTCGTAGCTTGCTTGGAGGCCTAGGCTGCCCCGCATGCTAGAGGCCCACGAGCTGAAAAAAGTACACGGGGTAGCCATGTAGGAACCATCCTATGTACGTTTGGGGCTTACTCGTAACACGAAAAATTACCTTCCTCCACTCCATGCATTTTTCTTTAATTATTAATTTGGTCTGACCAATTAATAATTCTTCTAATGAATTTGACAAACCGATATTCTCAGTATAGACCTAGTCTATAAGTTCTTTACTTAGTCCGATAAAGACCATAACTTGGCTTCCCATCCGAGAACTTTTAGGCTATGTTCTAGACTGATATGGAACCCGATAGCTCTAGACGATCAAATGGGATTTCTAGAAAAGGTGTATGATCTTCCAATACTTGGAATGTAACGTGCTTGTGACTTGATCCAGTTCTATAATAGTAACCAATACAATACACTCCTTCCATCAAGTTCAGTACCATCTAGTTTATTGAGCTCGGATTTAGTGTAAGCTCATGTAATAGCCGTAGCTATCCTGGAATTAGGCTTCTTCATAAAGAACACAACTCGGCCATTATGTATCAAGATTGACTAGAAACCTATTATATCAAACTTATACTCTAATCACAGGTTTACAAGTATGTTACTTCAACAAGGGGCCCTAAGGTACATCTCCCCCTATATCACTATATTAGGAGCGATGGATCCCATCTTGACTACTTGGCTTACCAACATGTGATCATCAGTATACCGATAATCATTCTTATCATCCTGATCACCAGGGTATAAATAAGTATGGCCCAAAGAATAGCAACTCCTACACAAGGTAACCAGTATCTCATGTCTGAGGATACTTGTACTGCTACTGCAATAAGACATGACACCTACTTATACTGCTACTGCAATAAGACATGACACCAATACATGGATATAGTTATTTTTGAGTGTCTATCTTATAGCGGTCCCCAATGTATTACATGAATATATTCATGAGTTAACTCAAGGTACCACCTTTAGCTTGTGAGATCGGGTTCTTTGATCTAATCCAAGGAGTAAGCCTACAGATGCTAGTATGTATGTTCCATTGATGTCTAGTCTCAATGAAACTATGATTAGGGATATTTGGACTATTCATTATAACACATATGTGTAGTTCTCACACCAAATAGCTCCCACTATCTCCATGCACTTTTATGATATGAAGTAGTCACGTACTTTGTCTCATCACTACGCATATACATATTTAATCCTATATATATATATATATATAAGATACCATCTAGATACATTAATTAAAAGCACTGATAAGCAACAAAGATGCCCTAATTATTATTAATAATAATTGAAACCATTTGTACATAATAGCTAATAAAGATATATCACCCTAATTTTCTCTACGACATATATCATGTCTAACAATCTCCTACTTGCACTAGAGCCAATTATCCAAGTGCCTCATAACATACTCGTTAACATGCTAGTTATGTTTAACTTGATTCAATGGCATTGTTAGTCCATCCGCTAGATTCTTAATCATCGGGATGTATTCTAAATCTATATCTTCTTGGCTATTATCTCCTGAATGAGATGATATTTTCTAAGTACATGTTCATTTTTCTGATGAGACTATGGTTCCTTTTATTGAGCCATAGCCCCATAGTTATCGCAATAGACCACTATTGGATTTACAATGCTGGATACCACAACGAGATCACCGATAAATTTCGTATGCTAGATGGCTTGCTTTGCTACTTTTGAAGAAGCTAAATACTCTAATTCCATGGTTGAATCGGTAGTCATATCCTATTTAAAACTTTTCCAAACAACTGCCCCTCAGTTTAACATAAACACATACCTTGATTGGGACTTATAATCATCCCTGTTAGACTGAAAACTCTCATCAGTGTATCCCTTTAAAGTGAGATCATCTTCTCCATGTGCTAAAAACATATCCTTAGTTCTACATAAGTACTTAAGGATAGTTTTAACGGCCATCCAGTGCTTCTCACCTGGGTCAGATTGAAATCTACTCATGATGCTCAACGCATATGAGATGTTAAGCCGAGTGCATACCATAGCATACATGATGGAACCCATCATTGAGGCATAGGGTATTCCATTCATGTGTAGTCTCTCCTCTTATGTTCTCGGACACTCAAATTTAGAAAGGTTAATCTCGTGAGACATTGGGAGATAACCCTTTCTTGAATGCTCAAGGTTACATCTAGCCAAAACCTTATCTATGTACGTACTTTGCGAAAGAACTAGTAGCCTTCTAGATCTATCTAGGTAGATCTTTATACCAAGTATAAAAGTTTCTTCTCCAAGGTCTTTCATGGAAAACTTCTTTGACAACCATGACTTAACTATCTAAAGAAAAGGAATATCGTTTCCTATTAGTAATGTATCATTGACATATAATACAAGGAAAATGATCCCACTCCCATTATCCTTCTTATATACACAGGGCTCATTAGCGTTTGACACAAAACTAATTTCTTAGATTGTCTTGTCAAACCTAATGTTCCAACTCCTTGATGGTTGCTTAAGTCCATATATGGACTTTTGTAACTTACATAACTTTGAGTCATCCTTAGATGTAAAACCCTCAGGTTGTGCATAAACACATCCTTGTCCTAATTCCAGTTAAGGAATGTTATCTTCACATCCATCTACCAAATCTCATAATCATAATGAGCGGCGACCACTAAGGAGTATCCTGATAGACTTCAGCATGGCCACTGGTGAAAAGGTTTCATCATAGTCAATACCTTCTTTTTTATTGTACCCTTTTGCAAATCAGCTTTGCTTTATAGGTAACTATGTTACTGTATATGTCAGTTTTCTTCTTGAAATTCCACTTGCATGCTATGAGCCTAATCCCATTTGGAGCAACAATCAAGCTAGAAACTTGATTTTCATACATGGAGTCCATCTTAAACCTCATGGCTATAAGCCATTTGTTGAATTCTGAGCCTTCCATTGCCTCCTTGTAAGTGCAAGGCTCATCATCTTCCATAAGGAGAAGATGTTTATCATGAGTGATGATCACAAGGTTTTAACTTTACTAATTTAGAGGGCTTATATTCTATGATGAAGCCAAAAACCTTATTCCCCACTTTTCTACCGATAAGATAAAAGTTCAAAATAAGAACAGGTGTTGTCAATACTGCTAATCAAAATAGAAAAATGGTAACCAGTGCAAGCATACTATTTCGATGTAAATTTAAAACATATCGATCCCACAAGGAAGGGATTCGGTTCTAAAAACCAACTAGAGTTACGGGGTAAATGAAAATAGGTAATTTGATTGCAGAGTTTGGATGATAGATGAATGAATAGATAGATGTACGAACTAACTAGAGAAGATGTAAAATATAAAGATATTCTCTAAGAACAAGTTTAATAGATAAAAACACGCAAAATCATCAAGATTATTTCGTACACTAAATAACTTCAACAAATACGGTTCTAGATGCCCTAATATTCAATAATTCACCGTAAAGAAACACATGAGATGATTTTTCTAAGTCTAGGGTAAATGAATTATGACACTTATAAGAACCTGTATAACAATATTACTATTCTTAGTACGGGTCACTCTCACATAGCTATATTTAGAAAGTTACCATTCCAAAAATGTTGGGGCTCACTAAACAGCGTTATGATCATAGATCCATTGATTATACACAATCTTGTTAACCCCGAAATAACTCTTAAAGTTAACTCAAAAGCATATAACTTGATTAATATAAATGACGCAAGATGAAATACTCGTTATGACACATAGACATATCATAAACTTTGAAATAGAAAGTATAAGCAATAAAAAAGTAAAGTTGTAAGGTATGTAAGTGAAAGCTAAAGTTGATCAAATCGTATCCACTCTTTAATGGGAGTCATCAACTCTCGTAATTCCTACGTCTACTTTGAATTTGATCTCAACTTGTACAGAACCTTCGCTAGGATGATATTCTTTGTGAATATCGAACAAAAGAATATTGAAGAATGAAAGCTTTTATCAATAAGTGCTTTGCAATTACACTCATACAGAAAATGCTCGAATTTATGTAGAAATATAGTAATCGAAATAAGAATCGAATCACTTATACATTTTTCTTGCTAAGACTTTGAACATAGCAAAATCTAGATATTTTCACTCTCTATTTATACATACATGCTGCTATACATTGCCCACACCATGCATGTCCCCATGAAATTGGTTGATTGAATCCTCTATTTATAGAGTGTGAAAGGTTGCATCTATCTAAATGAAGAATCGTGTCCACTGGCGAAGAGTTACATCACTTCATTATGATTGGATGTAAAGTCTTATCCTTTTCCATAATGGATAGGCACCTTTTCATGATTGGTTGACTTCCAAAAGGTATCTTTCCATCTGGTAGTTGATGGCAATTTGTGGTGGTTGATCATTTTTATCTTGTGGTTGGTAGTTGAAAAGAGTTGATCAATAACTGTCATAAGTCGTAATCGCAAATCACATATCGAGATCGTGACTAATGGTTGACAACTTTCTATTTTGAAGAATAACAAGTCACGACCGCTAATGGGTGTCATGACCATGAATTGCGTTTTTCTTCAAAATTCTTCTTGTAACTTTACCGATCTTTGACAGCTTCGATTCTAAGCCAAATCCTTGTGTTCCACGCATCTTTTTACATCTTTTTCACTCTTTTTACATAGAATTCCATCTTTGATCATTTTACTCCCAAGATTTACCTAGTTTCTACATTTGCATAAAAAACAACTACATACCAAGTGAAATCTTTTATATGAAGTATAAAATGACTCAAAACCATATCATTTTATGATTGAAATTGTCATGATAATAAGTGTACTTATACACTTATCAAGTGATGAGAAACCCGTATCACTCTGGAGTGATTGAAGTCCAGCCTTACCTATGCTATATCAATGTTATAGTAGGTTGTTACATGCTTACACTATCTTGTGTAACATGTGTAGGTATAATAAGTTGATTGTCCGTTTGATCCTCTTGAGTGCCTAACTCAAGATTTCTCCCACTAGCTTTCGCAAGTATATGCTCCTTCTCGAGGAATTGAGCATTTCTAGAAACAAAGAATTTTTGTTCCTTAAGATCAAAGAAGGTATACCCTATAGTCTCCTTAGGGTAACCTACAAATAGACATCTGTTAGACTTAGCACCCAACTTATCTGAATTCATCCTCTTTACGTAAGTAGGACATCTCCAAACTCTTAAGTGAGAAAGAGTGTGTTTCTTACCATATCATAATTCATATGGAGTTTGATAAAGTGATTTAGATGGCACTCTATTTAGAATATAAACTGCACTCTCAAGTACATAACCTTAAAAGGATATGTTGAGTTCTTCTTGGCCCATCATGGACTGAACCATATCGAGAAGTATTTGATTTCTCCTTTCTAGCACTCCATTATGTTGGGGTGTATAAGGAGGTGTCCACTAGGATAAAAATACCATTATCCCTTAAATAATCCTGAAACACTTGGCCTAAGTATTCACCACCTTAATCAGATCGAAGGCTCTTGATACTTTTCCCAATCTGTTTCTTTGCTTCTATTTTAGAGTCTTTAAATTTCTCAAAACTCATTGACTTGTGCCTCATAAGGTACAAATAACCATATCACGAGTAATCATCAATAAAGATTATGAAGTAGATGAAACCCTCATGTGTCTTAACAGTCATTGGACCACATACATTGGAATGTATTATTTCCAAAGTATTAGTGGCACATTGTGCCTTTCCTTTGGAAGGTTTCTTAGTCATCTTCCCCTTTAAACAAGATTCGCACGCACCATAGGATTCCCATTCCATTGGGCCTAAATCTCCACTTTTGTGTAACTTAGTTAAGCGAGTCTCATTTATATGGCCTAGATGATAGTGCCATGAGTATGAGGATTTCTCATTATCTAATCTTGATTTCTTAACAACGTTCATATTTAGAATTTAGGTTCTAGTATCCAGAACATAAATGTCATCCATATATATTCTACAAGCATAAAGATCATTATCTTGAATTTGACATTTATTATGAGAAAATAAAATTTCTGACCCCTATGTTTCTAAAAGCACAACAGAAATAATATTCTTAGTGATAGCAAGAATATAATAGCAATTGTTCAAAACTAAAACTAGGCCACTAGGAAAATGAAGGCTATATGTCCCTACAGCTGTTGTAGCAACCCTTACTCCATTTCCAACTCTTAGGTCCATTTCCCTCTTTGTAAGCCTCCTACTATTCAGTAATCCCTGCATAGAAGTACAGATTTGAGTACCACAATTAGTATCTAATACCCAAGTAGACTCATAGGGAACTGTAGAGAAACTCTCTATCATGAACATACCTGAAGTAGATGCCTCACTTGGCCTCTTCTTCACATGTTCAAAAATCAAAGCTTTGCAATCACGTTTCCGGTATCCAGGCCTTCCGCACATGAAACATATTCCTTTGGGCTTCTCCCTTTTAGTAACCACATTTTTTTACCTTCATGTTGATGGGTTTTAAACCTTTACCTTTTATACAAGTTCTACTTGCCAAGGTACCTATTCCTCTAGCCCTCAGAACTTTTTCAAACCTTCTAAGTTTCCTAATAAACTCAGATGTCTTGCTGCTCTTCCTTGACATAAAATAAACTTTCACAAAAGGTGAATATTTATCAAACATGCTTTTTATCATAAGATGTATGTCATGGATGGAATCTATGTTAATTCCTATCTGAGCTAATCTCCTTGAATATTATAAGTGTTCTATGCATAGCTTAGTGGCCAGGATCTCATCATCTCTCCCAGAGTTAGAGAGAAATCTCAATATTTCATTCCATTCAACTTTCATGCCCTAATGAAGTCCTCTGAGATGAATCATCATGGGTTTTAGGTCCATACCTTCATGTTGTTTCTTAGGCTTCAAACTCATGGTTTTGAGCATCACTAGTGACACCACAAAAGCATCCTTCTTATGCTTAAGATATGCTTCTTTCTCTTGGAGAGAAGCCACAACATTAGGATTGACTGGTTCCGGATTATCTAGAATATAAATTATGTGGCTTTTCTCAAGCTCTCTTCTATGAGCTTTGAACTAGTCGTCAAAATTGATCCCTGTCAATTTATTATCAAGTGTCGGACGAAGACTTATGTTTGGATTCATTATTCAACCTAGATATAAGATAGAATTTGTTTAGACATTAGTATATGTAAATGCATTTAACATAAGGTCTTTAATTAAACACATAATTCCTACTATTTTCTCGACATTCAAATAGCCCCTTCTATTTAAATTACGGAAATTAGGTCGAACCAATTTTCCTTAGTAGCTAACATCCATATCCACTCATCATGACCCCCTCCAGGTCAAGTTGTTCGCCACTTTTCTATTGATAAGTTTAATAGTTTGTTTACAAGATTAGACTATATATCAACAGTGCCAAAAACTTGTTCACGTGAAATATAGGTGTTGTCCATACCCCTTATCATAATAGAAAAATGATGATAAGTGTAAGTAAATAGTTGCGATGTAGTTTTAAAAGATATCGATCCCACAGGGAAGGACTAGTTCTAAAGATCAACAAGATAAAATAAAGAAAATAAAATAAATATGGTATTTTGGGTAGAAGGGTTAGAATGAAGAATGAGTAAATATAGGTATGAAAGATTAAAGAATCTAAATATATAGATTTTCCCTAAGAAATAAGGATAGCAGAGAAAGCATGCAAGTTCAACAAAGATGTTACGATTCACTAAACTAATCCAATAGACTCGGTTCTAAATACTCAGATGTTCAATTATTTGCTGTAGAGCAAAACATGAAATGACTTTTCTAAATCTAGCGCAAACGAATTAAGACGATTATATAAATTTGGACAACATCAATACTATGCTTAATATGAGTTGCACTCACATAGCCACATTTAGCAAGTTACCATTCCAAAAATGTTAGCTCACTAAACAACGTTTTATCATAGATCCAATGATTATACACGATAATGCTAACCCCGAAACTACTCTTAAAATTAACACCAACGCATATAACTTGATTAACAAAAAAGACTTAACATGTAATACGCATTAGGCACATAGACATATCATAAACTTCGAAATAGAAAGTATAAGTAGAAAGTAAAGCAAAGTTGAATGGTATGCAAGTGAAAGCTAAAGTTGATCAAACCGTATCCACTATTTAATGGGAGTCATCAATTTCCACAATTTCTGCATCTGCTTTGAATTCGTCTTGGCCCATATAGAACCTCTGTTAGGATGCTATTCTTTATGAATATCGAACAAACAAATATTAAGAATGAAAACTTTTATTGATAAGTGATTTGCAAGTACACTTATACAACAATCGCTCAAGAATTTAGAAAAATATAGTGATCGAAACAAGGATTTGAATCACTTAATGATTTTCTCGCTAACACGTATGAACGTAGCGAATTCTCATTCTATACACACACTATATGTAACCCTGATCTTCTTGCCACATCCACTCTACATGAAATTGTGAAGTTTGGAGCCCTATTTATAGAGTTTGAAGGTTTGAGTCTATCCATACAAAGAGTTGTGTCCATTAGGGAAAGATTGCATCACTTCATTGTGATTGGTTGAGAAGCTTCAATCTAATCCACAATGGATAAGCACCTTTTCATGATTGGTTGACTTCTTATAAGTGTCTTTTCGTTGGTAGATAAAACCATAAAACCGTAAAAGTCACGATCGCGAAATACATGTCACGACCGTGAATCTTTCATTGGTAGACTTCTGTTCTTAAGAAGAATAAGTCGTGACCACGAATGATTATCGCGAACTATGAATTGCATTTTTCTTTAGAATTCTCCTTGCAACTTCACTGATCTTTGATAGCTTTGATACTAAGCCAAATATTTAAGTTCCACGCTTCTTTTTGCACCTTTTTCACTCTTTTTTCATAAAATTCCACTTTAGATCATTTTACTCCCAAGATTTACCTAGTATCTGCATTTGCATAAAAAACAACTACATACCACGTGAAATCTTTTATATGAAGTATAAAAATGACTTAAAATGTAGTGTTTAGTTTGTAAAATTATAATGATAATAAGTGTAATTATACACTTATCATACCCCCACACTTAACTTTTGCCTTGTCCTCAAGGTAAATGCAACATACATGTATAAATTGGTAAACAAGTTCATACCTCATTTGGCAAAAGACTATTGCAGTGATTACCACATTCCACGTTGCAAAAGATTTCAAGTAGAAGTTTGAAATTTCCCACAAATTAGTAATGTGCAATTTATATAGCTTAGTTGCATACCTTTATTCTTAATGGAGAGTCAACTGAATCGCATCTTCATATAAGTGTTATATGCATACTGGAATATTGCCTTCTGTTAAGCATAGCATAAAGCATAAAGGACATAGAAAGCACACTTTGATTAATTTCTCTCAAGGCATTTTTAGGTAACCTAGGATGCTAAAACACTCTTAGTGGTTGCATTTTATGCTCCATACCACTCTCCCATTTTTTTAGTGGTTGCATTTTATGCTACATACCACTCTCTCATTTTTTTTCTTTTAAGCATATGTTTTTGAAGTACTTTGTACTTTTCACCCATTTTTCATGCTATGCTTTCTTTTCTTTTTTCACTTAATGAATGGTTGCAGTTTCTGCTCCGTACCATTCCTCACCTTTTGCATAACTCATTCGTTATCCTCTTTTTCTTTTGATTTTTCTTTAATAACCTTATCCGTTATTGATCAATTTAAAAGTATTATGTCTATAGTTTCCTAACACTTTAAAGACACTCAATACTTATAGGACTTTTTCTAGATTTGCTTATAAAACTCATAGTAAGAATACCATTAGATATTACTCCACTTAAACTTATTGGAAGCATTAAACTAAAACTATATAATTTCTACTAATTCATGTTGCATTGAAATATAAATCGAAACTTACTTGGAATGTTGCTTTCGAATGTTACTCACCACTCATCCTTCCCAAATTGGTAAACGTTGTGCTAAAAATGCTCAAATTCAACATGCGCTCAAATTTTGCACTAACATCAAACTTGTGAATACCTAACACTCACAATAACCTTGGACAAATGTTAGTAAAGTATAAGAAGTGATAATGTATAACTGACAAAAATATCAAGAAAAATTTTCAAATTCTTCAATTCTTTATTTTTATTCAATTTTTTTGGATTTTACGGGATTTTTATAAATGTCCCTCCACACTAAAGAACACAATGTCCTCATTGTGAGACATTATAAAAATAAAAAAATTAAACTAAAGCTAGTCTAAAAATAGAATTGAAAAAGATAAAGTAAAGAAAAGAATAAACCCGTTCTATTGCAAAGGAGAATCCGGGGGACTAGGAGTGAATTGACAATTTTTTTTTCTAAAGAATGAAAGTAATTTCTGAAGCATCAATTTATTACTTTTCTTTAGAATCTTCCTATCTTTCTTCATCACTCCAAGTTCCGCTTGGTAATTATACAATTTAAGTTGCATGCTCACCTTCTAATCTTCCGGAGCTTCTTCGTCTTCTTCGTCATCTTCTTCTATTTTAGTCATCGTGGCTTTTCCTTTGCGATAGCTAATGGTTGGATTTGATGGTCCGACGGAAGAATCTTCTTGAGTTAAGTTGAGTTTATTAGTACGGTTGGAGTAGGAGTAGAAAGAATATATACCATTGTGTTCTTGGAGTAGTCTAGTGTTCTTCAAATAAGTCCCATCCATGTAGTGAAAATACTCACCCGGTTGTTGAACATAGGGGAGTTCTTCTCTACCACCTAAGATTATGGTAGTGATAATCTCGACCGCTCTAATTTTGCTTCTCATGCTCATTGAGTTTTTCTTCATTATATTCCATATGATATCCATGAATTCCGCTTTTTAGTTCATCAAAGCACAAGAAAGAACAAACAAGTCTTTCTTTTGGACCTTTGTATTCTCTACTCGACAAAATACCAAAGTGGAAAGGTATTTGTGGAGAAGAAGAATGCATTCATCCTTAATGAGTTTGTTAGGAGAATTTTTGGGATCGAAGACTCTCTTACCTGATAAATTTACCCAAACTTGATTAGGTTGAAACAAATCCATCATGCTCGATGAATTTACAATCTTGAAACTGAACCAATCACCCATCATCTCTCTCGTGACAATGTATAGTTGTCCTTGATTTCAGAATTGTATTTCCCTCTTCCTTGAATCTTTAAGAAATCAAATGTTACCAAACACTCAAGAATCCAATTTCTATTTTGAGGAAAGCACAAATTCACAAATCTTGTAAGACTAAGAGCTGATAGGTAGACTTCCATCTCTTCAAGGAGATTAAGAGTTTCCAAGAAGACTAAATCGAGGAATATCATCCCGGTGATATCTAATTTGCTTAGCTTTTGGAATCTTTTACCTTCTTCTCTTGTCCTCAATGGGAAAGGATAATCAAATTCTTCTTGAATTTATTGAGCTCCTCTCTTTTTTGATGCTCTTTTCACACGAGTCATATTGGTTTTGAAGTAAAAGGTTTGAAAAGGTTTAGATGTTGAATGTAGAAGATGAGAGAATTCAGAAATTTGTAGGCATTTTTAGAAGGTGTGGTCTAGGGTTCAACTTGAACCTATTTATAGAGGTTTAATGGGTATCTAATTGGTCATAAATGGGATTATAGCCATTTAGGCGCAAAACTAGCCGTTAATGGCAGTTACGGACATCTATCACGTGTTAGTACGAGATCTGTAATGGTTATATTTTTCCCGTGTCGTGAACGCGATCGTGACTTTCTTCACAATAGAAATAGAATGTTTTGATATCCAGTGTTCATGAGCGCAAATTGAGTCACGGTCGTGATCTTCTTTATTCTTCAAATTTTTTCAATTTTAGACTTGTACCTATAAAAACTTAGAAACACAAACACAAACAAACTTTGTTAAATATAAACAAAAAATATTTACTATTATACCTTGAGTAATCATGGTGATGATGGCAATTGAACATCAACATCTTGTTGTTCAAATTTATTTTCATTTAAAATAACAAATATTTAAAAGCAAAGATAACAAAAGAAAAAAATCAACAAAGAAACATGAATAATACGAAACACAAAACAAATTTAAATCTACCACTACAAATTTTCTAAATCGTGAAAGGAAATGAAACTATTCTTGAGGAGTTAGTGATTCAATCATCTGATCAATCTTAAATCGTGATTCCCGCAAATCCCTTTCAACATCACATACCAAAATATCGATATTGATAATTTTGCGTTGAATAGAGATTTGTACCTCCATTAATTCATTCAACTTTCTCTTAAGATTGGCTGAACTACTCCTTTCTTCCCTAGCAATTTCTCTTTCACACTTTTTTATCGACTTCTACTCGTTCATCCCACGATTTCCAATCATAGGTTATCCCATTCTCACCAATACACTTAGTTAGAAATCCATGCTTGAAGAAAATTTCCATAGTTAACTCTAGAATTTCATCTTCATCAGTAAAGACTTCTGCACAACTAGGTAATTATCCTAACAAATTTTCCATAGTTCGACACCTACCAGGATCAATTACAGCAGAAATAAGAGTCCCCATCATAATCCCTGATACATCTATAGGTAAGCCATTACAAACTGCTTCCAAGATAAACAATTCTTTACGAATGTTAGATCTACCAAAAAGCGCATTACTTAGATAGAAATGTAAAGAGAGTATACAGGGGTCTCGGATCCACCAGCTATAGGTAGATTCCTGTTTGTATTCATCTTTTCCAGTAAGGCGGTTTCATGTTGGTAGTGGATCTCAACCAGGAAGCATTTTGTAGTAACAATCTTTAGGGAACCCTGAATTCTACTCCAACTTCTTCCTTGACAATTTATAATTCTTTCCTTGATGTCAATACTCCAAACAATTCATCTTATAATTCATCCATACTAACAAAATCAGCATTTTCTTACAGTTATCTTCACTATTCCCAATATTCATAGTGGAATATAGAACCATGTTTAGGATTCCAAGGTAATACATTACCCTCTCGTAGATTCCTAATTGAATGATACTATTCTTATGAATGATATAAGAACTAGTGAAATCTGCATCTCTGATGGTTTCAAAATGATCACCTTCCTCTCGAGAGTAAATAGGAAAACGTGCTTCATACCATTCTTGCATGTCTGAAGGAGGGATAAGAACAGATTTGTTTGAGTGAACCATTTTGATGAAAAAGGATTGATTGATTTCAAGGTTTAGAATAAAAATTTTAATTGAAAGGAAAGAAATTTCGGATATCTAAAGTGAAAAGTTATGAGAATCAAACCCTATATGTAGAATTTGAGAGAAACCATCAAAAAACTACCAAAACTGCTGCAGTTTTCGCTCACATCGCAATCATGATCCTAGGTCACGATCGTGAGTATACTAAAAACAAGAAACAAAAAGTTTTGTAGGGAATTCACAAGCGTGATAGATAGTCGCGAATGTTAATAGGAGAAATAGAAGAAAATCTTCTATTTGTCAAGAATTAAGATGGAATATTATGATATATCACCTCCAAGATGATTATTTCATAATCTTTTCACATCTAGAATGAAATTAGAAAATTGTATGGTAAAAGAAATACAATAAATAAATATAATTGATCTTTAGAAAGTATTTACCTTCCCCGGATAATTCAATCCTTAGAACGCACTTGCCATCCTCGGTAATGGCCCAAAAAACTTGTTCGCCACTTTTCCACTGATAAGTTTAATAGTTTGTTTACAAGATTCGGTTGTATATCAACAGTGCCAAAAACCTATTCACGTGAAATATAGGTATTATCAATACCCCTTATCAAAATAGAAAAATGATGATATCTGCGAGTATACAGTTACGATATAGTTTTAAAAGATATCGATCCCACAGGGATGGACTAGTTCTAAAGATCAACAAGGAAGATAAAAGAAAGAAAATAAAATAAATTTGGTATTTTGGGAAGAAGGGTTAGAATGAAGAATGAGTGAATATAGGTATGAAAGATTAGAGAATCTAAATATTTAGATTTTCCCTACGAAATAAGGATAGCAGAGAAAGCATGCAAGTTTAACAAAGATGTTACGATTCACTGAACTAATCCAACAGACTTGGTTCTAAATACTTAGATGTTCAATTATTCACCGCAGAGCAACACAAGAAATGACTTTTCTAAAATTAGTGCAAATGAATTAAGATGATTATATAAACCTGGACAACATCAATACTATGCATAGTACGGGTCACTCTCACATAGCCACATTTAGCAAGTTACCATTACAAAAATGTTGGCTCACTAAATAGCATTTTATCACAAATCTAGTGATTATACACGATATTGCTAACCTCGAAACTACTCTTAAAATTAACTCCAATGCATATTACTTTATTAACATAAAAGACTTAACACGAAATACACATTATGACACATAGACATATCATAAACTTCGAAATAGAAAGTTTAAGCAGAAAGCAAAGCAAAGTAGTAAGGTATGCAAGTGAAAGCAAAAGTTGATCAAACCATATCCACTCTTTAATGGGAGTCGTCAATTCCCGCAATTCATGCGTCTACTTTGAATTCGATCTCAGCCTATACAGAACCTCCACTAGGATGTTATTCTTTGAGAATATGGAACAAATGAATATTGAAGAATGAAAACTTTTATTGTTAAGTGATTTACAAGTACACTTATACAACAATCACTCGAGAATATAGAGAAATCTAGTGATTGAAATAAGGATTCGAATCTCTTAAACATTTTCTCGCTAACACTTATGAAAGTAGAGAATTCTCTATCTATACACACACTATATGTAACCCTGATCTTCTTGCCACATCCACACTGCACGAAATTGTGAAGTTTAGAGCCCTATATATAGAGTTTGAAGGGTTCCGTCTATCCATACGAAGAGTCATGTCCATTGGTGAAATATTGCATCACTTCATTGTGATTGGTTGAGAAGCTTCAATCTAATCCATAATGGATAGGCACCTTTTCATGAATGGTTGACTTCTGATAAGTGTTTTTTCATTGGTAGTTAATGGCGATTGATGGTGGTTCATCATGCTTATCTGGCGGTTGGTTGTTAAGAAGATAAAACTAGAAAACTGTCCAAGCCGAGACCGTGATATACATGTCATAACTGTGAATCTTTGATTGGCAGACTTTTGTTCTAAAGAAGAACAAGTCACGACTGTGAAAGATTATCGCGGCCGTGAATTGCATTTTTCTTCAAAATTCTCCTCACAACTTCACCAATATTTGACAGCTTTGATCTTAAGCCAAATCTTTAAGTTCCATGCATCTTTTTGCACCTTTTTCACTCTTTCTTCATAGAATTTCACTTTAGATCATTTTACTCCCAAGATTTACCTAGTATCTGCATTTACATCAAAAACAACTACATACCACGTGAAATCTTTTATATGAAGTATAAAAATGACTTAAAATATAGTGTTTAGTGTGTAAAATTATAATGATAATAAGTGTAATTATACACTTATCACAAGTCACAACAAAACAACCATGGTTGGAACCCATACATTTACATCTCATGTAATTATTAATCCATTTAAGTTCTCTCTCTCGAGATGTGTGTACCCAATTGTACGACTCCTCAAATGTGTCTCCAATCTAGCATTAGCTCTAATAATATGGATAACTAACCCATTTTAGTTAAGGCATTAACCCCATCTAGTCTCATGACCAAACACATGTTAAGGGAAGGCATGTTGTACATGTGCTTACATTCGTGAATAAGGCTCGTATCATGACTTATGACGGTAAGACTATATACCACCTTAAAATTGTTGTAGGGATTTTATTTGTTCCATTGGTCTCGCCCTAGTCTAGGTCTTATACAATGAATATGACTATGAAAATAAATTCTAGGCTATTTGGAATTATTAACTCTAAAGGAACATGCTCAGAACTGATATATCATAATCATTCCATTATGCCAAGACTCCACATAGCATGAAAAACAAACAAGTTCCATGTTTAAGTCATTGCACCTATCTCTATAAGTTTTAATTTAATAACTTAAACCACGTTTGTAAAATAATATGCGGAATCCAATTCCCATACTAGAAATCGAATAAGTCATAAAAGTCCTTTGGGTACTTTTAAATCTAATACCGATGGAGATTTCTAGGTAGGAGAGGCCTCCTTTTAAGTGAATGAGAAGGTAAGTCCAATCCTTACATAAATAACCATGGGCACTTCAATTCATTATACCATAGATAATTATGATTTAAAAACTTCATTCTTTAATTGAGTGAAGTACGGGACGACCCTCAATTAATCAATGTACATGTGGTAAAACATCGCTAATTTATATGATAATCACCTATACTAAGTTTGAGCAAAACCTTAATCTAGTTATCACATCATTTTCTATAATAAGAATTGAAACCTAAGTCAAGCATAGCATACTTTAATTAATTCACAGAAAATACAATTTAACATATTATAATCAAATCATGAATAGCATAAGGTAAACTTCGATACCACTGCTAGTAAATCAAGATAATTATTGAACATGCAATCATTGCAATGCGGAATTTCAAAACTTAAAATTAATCTAAGGATCTCCTAACCATGCCATGACTAACATAATCTAAGTTAAAACATTCCATGGATGCTTTAGGTTTATAAAGCTTATAAAAGAAACCTAGCATCTTAGTTTAGAACATCACAAGTCGATGCGTGCTTTCTCTTTCTTTGATTGTGGTGTTCCCTTAGTGTGATTCGGTAGAACATCATTAGCACGCGCCTTCAAACTAGGATGGCCTCTATGATTGATCAACACGGATCTTCACCGACCAAAACCTCGTTGAGGTAGAACCCGTTAGTAGATAAAAGCTACTAGATCGCTCGATGACCAACCCAAAAATAAAAATGAGAAGGCTCTCTTTAATTATAAAGATTCTTCAAAAGAATTCTTCATTGTTTGGAGAAACCCGTGAAGGATCTTGCACAAAGAACGAAGAAATAAAGGTCGAACCCACAGAGAAAGGCTGAGCTGAAGTAGCTAAATAAGAGGAACTGCAAGCCTATATATAGGGAAAAGGGGGAGTATTAGACTCCCCCCTAAAATACTATGTGGGATGGGAATATTCCCAACCCACATCCAGGTTGGCAGCGCGGGTCACTAGGACCTGCGTGCCAACCCACAGCTCCAAGCCACAAGGTAAGCCCTAACAGGTTTACCTTGTACCACAAGATGGGCTTGCGGGACTTCCCGCAATCCTAGGATTGCATTTAGCCCATGCGTAAGCATTGCATTGGGTAGCACTTTTTGTCCTGCAAACCACTAGCCCACGCGGGCTATCCCTGCGTGCTAGTAGCTTGTGAGCTTTTCATCTCACGAGGCAGCCACACAAGCCCCACTCCAAATATCCGATGTCCGTTTAGGGCCCACTCGCAACGGGAAAGTTCCCATGCTCCGCTCTGTGAATTTTTCCCTATTTTCTCTTTATTCCATTTAATGATTAATTCGATCTAACCAATTAATAATTCTTCCAATGAATTTAACAAAAAGATATTCTTGGTATAGACCCAATCTATAGGTTCTTTACTTAGTTAGATAAAGATACAAAGTGTGTGACCTTATAGGATCCCAAAGTATTTAGCCGCTAGAGGTTAACATAATCTTAGCTTCTCATCCGGGAACCTTTAAGCTTAGTGTTCCAGACCGATATGGAACCCAATAGCTCTTGATGATCAAATGGGCTTTCTAGTAAAGGCGTATGATCCCCAAATACTTGGAATGTTACGTGCTTGTGACTTGATCCAGTTCTGCAGTAGTAACCAATACAATACTCTCCTTCCATCAGGTAAAGTACCATCTAGTTTATTGATTTCAAATTAAGTGTCTGCTCATGTAATAGCCGTAGCTATCCTAGAATTAGACCTGTTCATGAAGAACACCACTTGGCCATTATGTATCAAGATTAACTAGAAACCTATTCTATCAATCTTACACTCTTATCAGAGGTTTATGAGTGTGTCACTTCAACAAGGGGCCCTAAGGTACATTTCCCACTATATTAAGAGCAATGGATCCCATCTTGATTATTTAGCTTACCAACATGTGAGCATCACTATACCCGTAATCACCCGTGTCATCCTGATCGCCAGGGTATGATTAAGCATGACTCAAAGTATAGCAACTCCTACACAAGGTAACCAGTATCTCAGGTCTGAGGATACTTGTATTGCTATTGCAATAAGACATGAGACTAACACATGGATATAGTTATTTCCGAGTGTCTGTCTTATAGCGGTCTCCAAACTATTACCCGAATACATTCATGTGTTAACTCAAGGTATCAGCTTTAGCTTGTGAGATCGCTTGCTTAGATCTAATCCAAGGAGTAAGCCTAGACCTGCTAGCCTGTCTGATCCATCTATGTCCAATCTCAATGAAACTATGACCAGGGATATTTAGACTATTCATAGTAGCACATATGTGCAGTTCTCATACCACATAGCTCCCACTATGACCTCGCACTTTTACGCTATGAAGTAGTCACAGACTTTGTCTCATCAATGCACATATACATATTTAATCCTACATATATATTATACCAGTGAGATACATTAATTTAAAACACAAATAAGCAACAAATATGACTTAATCATTATTAATAATAATATGAAATTGTTTGTACATAATAGCTAATAAAGATATATCACCCTAATTGTCTCTAGTGCATACATCATGTCTAATAAAGAATCAAATCTTAAATTTAACATTTTAAAAGGATTCAATGATTCTTATAAATTGAAATCCTTAGTTCGTAATTTCTATTCAAATTTGAGTGACAGTTTAGGGGTACCTAAACTGTTGTTTGAGTGGTAGTTAGAAAGGAAGATACATTTTGTAATTGATTTTCCCACTATAAAGTCTTCTCCACCTAAGGAAGGAAAGAAATATTAGTGGATTAAAGCTTGGAAAGGAATCCGGGGATTGGAGATAGGCTAGGGGCCTAACTAGGATAAAATCTCAGGTGCTAAGTTTCTAACCTTTGTCATTTACCTTTATAGCATCTTTCTCATTCATCATTCTCTCTGTTTTTATCGCTAAGCTTGAAAAATCAATCCAAGATGAGTAAAGTACGCAGCAGTGGTTGAAGATAAACTAAGTCATCGAAGTTGAGTAGTTTCTAATTTTAAGACCAAAACTCAGCACGCATCTAAAAATTGAACTTGGTAAAAGAATTTTATAAAATTAAAAAGGAACCAAGTAACTACATTCATCCCCCCTCTATAGTGTTATTTAAGTTGTATTGGACCAACAATTAGAAATGATGATGCAAAGAATGTAGGTGACTTCATAAATAACAACATAATCTGCAAATATGGGACACTGAGATAACTTATCAATGATCGGGGTACACATTTTGCAGTAAAATGGTCTTTATTTTATTGAAGAAATGGGAGTGTCAAGCACATATCTTCCACAACATACCACCCATAGACAAATAGACAAGCTGAAGTGAGTAATAGAGAGATCAAATAAATCTTGGAGAAACCAATCAATCCCAATAGGAAGGACTGGAGTCTTTGTCTCTTTGAAACACTTTGGGTAGTAAGAACATCATGAAATATGCCAATTGAGATGTCTCCAAGTGGATGTGGTCTCCAAATTTCAGAATCGATAAAATTATGAATTTTTATCAATGTCAACCATTCATATAATATCAATGGTGAAGATATATTACATTGGGACCCAACAAAAAACTTAAAATTAAATCTCTACCATTAAAACTCAAACTCAATTGATTGTTTCTAGAATCTAAATTTGTAATTAAACATTCTACAAAACACTTTACATGGTCGTTTTGAAAACAAAACACCAAGGACTGTTTAATATTAAAAAAACCAAAGGATATTTTCTATAATTTTTTTATTAGAATTAGAAATTAGAGTTTATTATAGTTGCAATTTCACAAAACAAAAATAGTTTTTTTCAATTTATATGACATTTGCACTATTAATGGAAAACAAGTTCTAGTTATTTTCATATACAAAGTCAAAAGATAATTTCTATGGAGAAATCAAACCTGAGTAGTACAGGCGTTGGGTATAGGTCAAAGGTGCAACGATATAGGATACACGAACAAAATATGCCCAACTTTTATGTTACGTATATATGTGTATATATGAGTTTTTAAAAATTTCTAAATCTATTCGATGCAAATGAGTTAAGTTTATAACTTAAAGAGTGCTCGTTGTCAAGAGTGCTCGTTGCGCTCTTCTAATGATTTGGAGGTGAGTGACACCGGGATGGAGGAGTCAAAAAGCGATGAATCAATGGACTCACTAATCAGGAATCATATACCGATGAAAGTTAGAAAGAATGGAAAGTCTGTGATGGGAAGTGGTAGAGCCTGGGTGCCTGAAACTGGCAGTGATGCATTTGCAAGGGTAGTCGGTGATGGCACAGCAACGATGACTGGTGATAGTGGCATGGCTGCTGGAAATGTTGGCAGTGGTAGGGCAGTTGGGAAGGTTGGCAGTGGTGAGGCTATAATGACTGCTGGAAGCGGCGCGGATGCAAGGGCTGTTGAAACAGGTTTTAATCTGGGTATGGCTGATGGAAGACAAGCCAGTGGGGCTATTTTTAGAGGTGTAAGTGAGGATTCTATGTTGGGGTCGGAGCTGATGGAATTAATTAACGGGGAATTTCTCGTTTACGAAGAGAAGAATTATGTATGGTATTGGAATTGTCAGGACCAAACATTCCAAACATGAACAGAATAATTTTAAGGGTAATTGGAAATGAGCAAAGGTTTATCGAGGAAGTCTTGACGTTCAAGGTCGGGGAAAGGTTGGGAATTTTTGATGGGTTGCAAGTGGACGTTGTTGTGAAGGCTCTTGAAGAGAGGAGGGGTTGAAGTCTCAATAGGCACCCGAGTGTTATAAATTATTTAATGTCGTTTAATTCATTTTGTGTTGGAATTATAGTGGTGGGGTGCCGAATAGCACGAAACAATTTTTTTTAAGATCAATAATTCTAAAAATGAACCTACAATTTTTTTTATCTTATTGAAACTAAGATAGAGGATATTAATGATCAAATCATTCAGAAGTTTTAGGGCCACAATAATTTCTTATCATGTTTTACGCCTTCACAAGTTTGGTCTAGGGGGATTCTTATGTCATAGAACTCTTCAATAATACAAGGGAGTGTTGTAAGTATAAACATGAGATGGATGCTAGTATGTTTTATTTTGAATCCAATTGTAGCACATGTTGTTGTTGTTTATGGTCTTACTAACCAAGTGGTTAGGGCGCAGCTTTGGGATGAGTTGGGATTGGTGCTTTCAGATTATACGGATGTTATTGTATGTGGGGATTTTAATGAAGTACTATATAGCTTAGAGAATTTCGGTGGTTTTTTAACATATTATATGTTATCGTTTGGAAGCTTTGTTAATAATAATGAGTTGTATGATATTTCTCTGAGTGGGAGGAATTACACGTGGTCCAATTCTCAATCTTATTCGAGAATCGATCAAGCAATGAATTCAGGATCCTTGGTTGATTTGTGGCCAATGTTGAGCTTATTGACGGTTGATTGTACTCTCTCGAATCATCTACCAATAGTCTTTTCGTCACATGTTTTGATTAATCCGGGAAGAATACCCTTTCGATCAATTATTGGTGGGACAAACCAGAGCTCTAACCTTTTATTAAATCGAAATGGGTAAGCATCTGTACAAAATGGCCTAATAAAGATATAGATTTTAAGCTTAGAAAGCTTAAGGAAACAATTAGACCGTGGCACAATGTGAATTTCGGGGATTTTGAGAAGAAGATTAAAGGGCTTGAAGAAAGGGTGATTGCCCTAACTTCAAATACGGCAATATGGCCTATAGATGGGTAAAGTGGTTCCTAGTTATTCCATGTGCGTTCTCAATTGGTAATGTTTAGGAATAATTTGGAAAAGATTCATCATCAATAATCAAGGGTGAAGTGGACTCTCCTAGGCGACAATAACATAAAAATTTTCATTGTATGGCTTTGGCTCGGTATAGGGGCAATTGGATCTTGCAATTTGATGATAACAGTATATAACAAAGCGACCAAAGGCTGATTATAGAAGAAATTAGAGGCTACTATGAAGAACTCTTTGTGGTAAGGCAGTCCGTACCATTCTCATTAGGAGGATTGAGATTTCAAGAAGTTAGTGGGGGAGTTAATCGGGGGTTGGTTTATGCGTTTACTGAGGTTGAGGTTTGGGAGGCGTTTAAAGCATTTAACGAGGGGAAAGCGCGGGGTCCAATTGGCTTTAACTTTTATTTCTACCAGAGATTTTGGAATGAGTTGAAATTGAGTGTAACGGAAGTGTTTAATGGGTTGTTTAGGACGGGGGGCTGTCATCATCGATTAAAACAATATTCACCCTCCTTATATTGAAGGTTTCAGGATCATCAACCTTGAATAATTTTAGGCCAATTTCTTTGGTGCATGGGATTTACAAGATCATTTCCAAGGTACTTGAGGCAAGACTCAAACTTGTCTCCCGGAATTGAGCTCCGAAAATCAATTTACGTTTGTTAAGGGTAGAAGCATTCATGAATGCTCATTCGTTGCTTCAAAGGTAATACATTCTATCCATGCTAGTAAGCAATCATGCTTTACTCTTTAACTATATTTTAAGAAGGTGTATGATTGTATCTCGTGGGATTTTATTGATGCGCTTTTACGTAGAATGAATTTTTGTGAGACATGGATTAAATGGCTTTCCAAGTGTAGAAATAGTTCAAAAATGTCAATTTTAATTAATCGGCAGTCATGTAGGCCAATACGTTTGCGACGTGGAGTAAAATAAGGTGACCCGATTTCGCCATTTATTTTTGTTTTAGCTATAGAATAGTTGAAACGATTATTTGATGTGAGTTTCTGATTGGGTGTGTTACCGGGATTCCAAATTAATGGCTCCGAGAGAGACGTTTCCTTGCTACAATTTACGGATGATACATTATGTTTTATTCTGGCAGCTAATGAGGCACTATTTCCGACGATATTGAGAATCCTAAATTTCTTCGAGGTGGTTTCGAGTTTGAGTATCAACTTCAACAAAAGTTTATTAATTGGTATTAATGTGACAAAAGGAAAGGCTACATATTATGCCGAATTACTTCGGTGTAAGGTAGAAAAATTTCTGATTTTTACCTTGGTGCCCCGTTGAGCTATAAACAGGTTCTAGTGTCAAGTTGGAACCCCTTAATAGCAAAGTTCCATAATCGCTTACAAGCATGGAGAGGGCAATGTCTATCATATAGTGGAAGGGTGGTATTAATAAAGTTGGTACTTGCATCACTACTGATTTATGTGCTTTCAATATATAGGCTTCCATCATCGGGCGAATGATAAGTTGGTTCAACTTATGAGGAATTTTCTATGGAAAGGCAACACATTGACGAGGGGATTATGTAAAGTAGAATGGGATGCGATTACACTTCCTATAGGTGACGGTGGTCTTTATATAAGGGACTTTAAGGTAGTAAATTGTAGCCTTTTGTTGAAGTGGGCTTGGAAAATGAGGAATACCCGATAAATCTTTGTTGTTGTATGAGCTTTGTGTTAAGAGATATGGCTTCACATCTTGGGCTGTTTTGGAAAAGGAAGACTTGTGGGGGATTTCTCATGTTTGGAAAGGAGTTATTCCTTGTTGTGTTGCGAGTTCTAAACTGTGGAATGTTTTCAAGTCTAATATGAGTGTAAAGGTTGGGAACGAGGCTAAAGCATCCTTTTTGTTCGATAATTGGACATTGAATGTGTCTGTAGCGGTACTATTCAAGGATCTATTCAGTATTTGCAACCGAAAGTGGTGTTCGGTATCAAAGAGCTGCACATTTATTTTTTGTACAACACCCTTTGCAAGACCATTTTGGAAGAATCTACGAATAAATCTTCGGGATAGGTGTATGCAACTTAGGAATTGGATAGCGCAATCAAACCCGGGTATTGTTATATGATAAGTGTATAATTACACTTAATATCGTATTAATTTTATACACTAAATACTATATTTTAAGTCATTTTTATACTTCATATGAAAGATTTCACGTGATATGTAGTTGTTTTTATGCAAATGCAGATACTAGGTAAATCTTGGGAGTAAAATAATCAAAAGTGGAATTTTATGAAAAAAGAGTGAAAAAGGCGCAAAAAGATGCATGGAACTCAAAGATTTGGCTTAGGATCGAAGCTGTCGAAGATAGGTAAAGTAGCAAGGAGAATTCTGAAGAAAAATGCAATTCACAGTCGCGACAATCATTCATGGTCGTGACTTGTTATTCTTCAAAATAGAAGTCTACCAATCAAAGATACACGGTCGTGACATGTATATCGCTGTCGTGAATTGGATGGTTTTCTTGTATTATCTTCTTAACTACCAACCGCCAGATAAGCATGATCAACCGCCATCAACTACCAACGAAAAGACATTTATCAAGAGTCAACCAATCATAAAAAGGTGCCTACCCATTGTGGATTATATCAAAGCTTCTCAACCAATCACAATGAAGAGATGCAATCATTCACCAATGGACACAACCCTTCATTTGGATAGACGCAACCCTTCGAACTCTATAAATAGGGCTTTACACTTCACAGATTTCGTGCACCAAAGTGACACCAAAAGAGAGGAAAATGTTAGAGTGCAATTATAGGGTTACATATAGTGTGTGTAGATAGAGAGTTCGCTACGTTCATAGGCGTTAGCGAGAAAATGTTTAAGTGATTCGAATCCTTGTTTCGATCACTAGATTCTCTATATTCTATAGCGATTGTTGTATAAGTGTACTTGCAAATCACTTATCAATAAAAGTTTTCATTCTTCAATATTCATTTGTTCAATATTCGTAAGGAATAGCATCCTAGCAGAGGTTCTGTAAGGGCCGAGACCGAATTCAAAGCAGACATAGGAATTGCAGGAGTTGATGACTCCCATTAAAGAGTGGATAAGGTTTGATCAACTTTAGCTTTCACTTGTATACCTTACAACTTTGCTTTGCTTTCTACTTATACTTTCTATTTTGAAGTTTATGATATGTCTATGTGTCATAATGCGTATTTCGTGTTAAGTCTTTTATGTTAATCAAGTTATATGCGTTGGAGTTAATTTTAAGAGAAGTTTCAGGGTTAACAATATCCTGTATAATCACTAGATATGTGATATAGCATTGTTTAGTGAGCCAACATTTTTGGAATGGTAACTTGCTAAATGTGGCTATGTGAGTGCGACCCATATAAGCATAGTAATATTGTTGTCCAGGTTTATATAATCATCTTAATTCATTTACTCTAAGCTTAGAAAAGTAATTTCATGTGTTTCTCTGCGATGAATAATTGAACATCTGAATATTTAGAACCGAGTCTGTTATATTAGTTTAGTGAATCGCAACATCTTTGTTGAACTTGCATGTTTTCTCTACTATCCTTATTTCGTAGGGAAAATCTATATATTTAGATTCTCTAATCTTTCATACCTATATTTACTCATTCTTCATTCTAACCCTCCTACCCAAAATATCAAATTTATTTTATTTTCTTTATTTGATTTTCCTTGTTGATCTTTAGAAATATTCCTTCCCTGTGGGATCGATATCTTTTAAAACTACATCACAAATGTATACTTAGAGTTATCATCATTTTTCTATTTTGATAAGGGGTATTGACAACACCTATATTTTATGTGAACAAGTTTTTGGCACCGTTGATAAATAGCCGAATCTTGCACATAAACTATTAAACTTATCAGTAAAAAAGTGGCGAACAAGGGAACATGCTCGGGTTTGGTATGTTATAATCATTATGCCAAGACTTCATATAGCATGCAAAACAAACAAGGTCCATGTTTAAGTCGTTACACCTATGTCTATAACTTTTGATTTAACAACTTAAACCACATTTGTAAAACCCTATGCAGAATCCAATTCCCATACTAGGAATTGACCAAGTCATAAAAGTCCGTTGGGTACTTTTGAATCTAATACCGATGGAGATTTCCATGTAGGAGAGGTCTCCCTTAAAGTGAATGAGAAGCCAAGTCTAATCCTTACAAAAATAATCGCAGACACTTCAATTCATTTTACCATGGATAACTATGATTTAAAGATTTCATTCTTTAATTGAGTGAAGTATGGGACGACCCTCAATCAAAGCATTTACACGTGTTGTAAAACATTGCTAATTGTTATGATAATCACCTAGACAAAGTTTGAGCAAAACCTTAATCTAGTTATCACATCATTTTCTATAACAGGAATTGAAACCTAAGTTATGCATATCATACTTTAATCAATTCATAGAAAATGTCATTTTAACATATTATAATCAATCATGTATAGCATAAGGAAGGTTCAGATACAACTACTGGTTAATCAAGACAGTAATTGAACATGCCAATGTTGCAAGGTGGAATTTCAAAACTTAAAATTAACCTAAAGATATCCTAACCATGCCATGATTGATATAATTTGAGTTAAAAGGTTCCATAGATGCTTATAGGTTTATAAAACTTATAAAAGAAACCTAGCATCTAAGTTTAGAACATTACCAATTGATACGTGCTTCTCTTTCTTATGGATTCGGTGTTCCCTTGGAGCAATTCGGCAAAACTTCGTTAGCACAAGCCTCCAAACTAGGATAGCCTCTATGATTGATCCACATGGATCTTCTCCGACCAAAAACTCGTCGATGTAGAACTTGTTAGTAGACTGGAGCTATTAGATTGCATGAAGGGTAACCCAAAAATATAAATTGAGAAGACTCACTTTAATTAGAAAGAGCCTTCAAAAGAATTCTTCATTTTTTGGAGAAACTTGTGAAGGATTTCTCACAAAGAACAAAGAAAGAGATGTTGAACTCGGAGAGAAAAGATGAGTTGATCAAGTGTGGAATAAAGAGGAACAGGAGGCCTATGTAGGGAAAAAGAGAGTGTTAGACTCCCCTTAAAATACTATGTGGGATGGGAATACTCCCATCCCACATGCGGGTTGGCCACGTGCATCACTAGGACCCATAGGCCAACCCTCAGCTTTCTCCCATAAGGAAACCCCTAAAGGACTTGCCTTGTGCCGCAAGCTTGACTTGCGGATATTGGGTAGCACCTAGGAGCTTGCAGCCCGCTAGCACGAGTGAGCAGTCAGAGAGTGTTAGCGGCCCGAGACCTTTTCAGGTCACGGGGCAAGCGCACAGGCCCCACTCCGAACAACTCATGTTCATTTGGGGCCCACTCGCCATGAGAAATATTCCCTTGCTCCACTTCATGAATTTTTCCCTATTTTCTCTTTATTCCGTTTAATTATTAATTTGCTTTAACCAATTAATAATTCTTCCAACGAATTCGATAATTGATTATTCTCGAGATAGACCTAGTCTATAGGTTCTTTACTTAGTCCGATAAAGACCCAATGTGTGTGACCTCATAGGATCTTAAAGTATTGAGCCGCTAGAAGTTAACCTAAACTTGGCTTCCCATTTGAGAACCTTTAAGCTCAATGTTCCAGACTGTTATAGAACCCGATAGCTCTAGACGATCAAATGGGCTTTCTAGCAAAGGCATATGATCCCCCGATACTTGGAAAGTCACGTGCTTGAGCTCGGATTAAGTACCATATAGTTTATTGAGCTCAGATCAAGTGTCAGATCATGTAATAGCCGTAGCTATCCTAGAATTATCCTTGTTCACAAAGAACACCACTCGGCTATTATGTATCTAGTTTGACTAGAAACCCGTTCTAACAATCTTATACTCTAATCAGAGGTTTATGAGTGTATCACTTCAACAAGGGGCCTTAAGGTACATCTCCCACTATATCACTATATCAGGAGCGATGGATCCCATCTTGACTACTCGGTTTACCAACATCTGATCATCACTATACCCGTAATCACCCATGTCATCCTAATTGCCAGGATATGAATAAGTTTGACCCAAAGTATAGTAACTCCTACACAAGGTAACTACTATCTCAGGTCTAAGAATACTATACTTCTAATGCAATAAGACATGACACCAACACATGGATATAGTTATTTTCGAGTGTTTGACTTATAGCGGTCTCAAATGTATTACACGAATACATTCATGTGTTAACTCAAGGTACCAACTTCAGCTTGTGAGATCAGCTACTTAGATCTAATCCAAGGAGTAAGCTTACACATGCTAGTCTGTCCATTCCAATGATGTCCAATCTCAATGAAATATGACTAGGGAAATTTAGACTATTCATAATAACACATATGTGTAGTTCTCAGACCATATAGCTCCCACTTTATCCTCGCACTTTTATGCTATGAAGTAGTCATGGACTTTGTCTCATCAATGAACATATACATATTTAATACTATACATATATGATATGAGCAAGATACATGAATTAATTAAAAGCACTAATAAGCAACAAAGATGCACAAATTATTATTAATAATAATCCGAAACCATTTGTACATTATAGCTAATAAAGATATATAACCCTAATTACCTCTAGGGAATACATCATGTCTAACATGAATGCAGCCTTGGCAACTCAAACTATGTAGTTTCACAAGTTTAGCAAGGAGTAGGCCAACATAAAGATAAGTACTGACAATAAAATTAGCAAACCATCCAAGCATATCGGTGTCAACATGGGTTTCAGGCACATCATGTGTGAATTGATGGAGAAGATGTCTAAGTTGATGGTTGCCTACGATAAAAAGGTTGATCGTATTATAAGGACTGTAGAAGATACTTCTAAAAATATGGACAAACCTGTGTTAAACTTTGATGCACTAGGAGATTAACTTAATTGACACAGCCTACAAGCTTAGCAACAACAACATAGATGATTAAGTGAAGAAAGCAAATAAAGCCTTACTAGAATGTTCCTAAGCCAACTGAGCTTGTTGATCTTGATAGTAGACTTACTATACGTAAGAAACTAAATGCCCTGAAGGATCAATTTCATGAAATGCAAGGAAATGTGGATCAACTAATAATAATTGGGTTGTATGATGCAAGGGACATTGAGTATACAACGGAGACAATTAACCTCATGTGCCCAAGGATTGTTGATATGGAAACACAACTGAAGATAGGTCTTTCTGCATCAAATTTTAGAGGTCTCCTGCACTGCTTTCAACAGTTCTCTTACAAGGCTTTGATTAGATTACTCATTTAACCCAGTGTTATCATTTGCTTTTACAAGAACTTAATGATTAAGATATCCTTTCACCAAAGGGAAAGGAGCAGCTAGAGCAAGAAACCTCACCAGCTATTCTGGGAAAGTAAGAGGATTTTTGACTCCTTCAATTTATGTCTTGAACAAATGGTTAAGGCACGAATATCAAAGGGGGAGAAAGTAGTTGAAGATTCTCAAAGGACATCTCAAAAGTACAGATCAAATACTTTGCAAAGTCCTTAAACATCCTCAGTAACACATCAACAACACTATAAACATTATCACAAAGGTTGTGGATCATCTTCTTCCCAACAGACGCACTCCTATAGATAGCCTTAGTATAGAAATAGAAAAACTTGTAATAGCGATAAAACTTGTAATTACCTAGTATAGAACACAATTTTTGTACTGACTAAGTCATTTTATCAATGAAACTTAAATGCTTATTCTATCAAAGTTAAGAGCTTCTTAACTTGTTATACATTCTATGTTATTTCTACTTAAAATTGTTGCAAGAATTAATTAAGACTAACATCAAGGAGAAGTTGAGTAAGAGAAAATTCGTAGATTAATTAAAATTCCACTAAGTATGATGAAGTTATGCTAACTAAAGAGTACATTCACAATATGGTGGAGTCTATACTAGCTAAGGAGTTCAATGAGTATGGGGGAGTCTTACATCACTTATCATGTATTCCTATATCTATAAACTATTAAGTTAATTAATTCTTCTACTACCTAGTTTGTTATCTGTTCCAAAATGGGGGAGATTGCTGAACCCAACTTAATAGTACCTCATAGTATTTAAAATGCTTTAGAAATAAAAAACTATCTAGGATAGTGAAATTAAGTACTAAGTAGACTCTTAATTAACCAAGTTCACTCAAGTTTGTTTAAGGAAAAACAACTCAGTTTACTGAGCATTAACTAAGTTATGGCTTAGAGTAAGAAAAGTTGAGTGAGGTTGAGTAATTATGTAGTTTATATGATATAGACTCAGTGAGGCTGAGTAGCTTTTTATTATTAAAAGCTGATTTCTTTGACACTTGGCAAATATATGACACACATGTGTTTATCACTGTCTATGAGAGAACGAATATTCCTTTGATGCATTTCAGGAAAAAGCACTGAAATTAAAGAAGATATTCATGAGGTCCTCACAACCAAAAGGTATCAGTACGGAATGTTGGAGATTCCTCGCTAGCATTCTAGGTAAAAGGCATCTTCTAACATGCACTATTTTTCAAGTTTCACCATGCTCCTCTGCTACGTCAGCAACAAGATAAATCAAAAGCTTCCATGTTCCATCTCGTGTGCCTCTTTATTAGAATAGAATTTCTTGAAGAAATGATTTTTTGATGTAACTAAGATTAACCAATTAATCTCGGTCTCTAATGTTTAGATTCCATGTCTCTAAATATCCTATAATTTGTATCAAACGAATAAATTCTAAAGCTATGAAGAGAAGATAAATTGAAGAATAAGTCAATACTACAAATTTGTAGTGGATACTTCCAAATCTTCCAAGTATAAATAGAAGACTAAAGCATATGTTCAAACTTGGTGAATCACCTCGAATTTCATAAGAGCTGAAATAGTGTCAAATTATTCCCAGCATTCAAGATTCCAATTCAAGCTTTCTAAAGCATACGCTCATCTTTCCATTAGTTTCTAATAGAGAGAAATTAGATGTAACATTGTAAAAGAATTCAATGCTTTTTATAAGTTGAAATCCTTAGTTCAAAAACTTTGAATTCAAATCAAAGTGATAATTTTGGAAGGGTACCTAAACTGTGGTTGAGTGGTAGTTAGAAAGGTACTTTCTATAATAGTGTCTACCCATTATAAAGGCTTTTCTACCTAAGAAAGGAAAAAAACACTAGTGGATTAAATCTCAGTAAGAAATCCGAGGACTGGGGGTAGGCTTGGGGCCGAACCAGGATAAAATCTCAAGTGTTATCTTTCTTATAGTGTCTTTGCTCAGTCATCATCTCTCTGTTTATAAGTTTAGCTTGAAAAACCAATCGAACAGGAGTAAAGCACTGAGCATAGATTGAAGATAAATTAATTCAATGAAACTTAGTAGTTTATAGTTTTTAGAACTGCCCACAGCATACATTACACAATAAGCATCTAAAAATTGAACTTCAAAACAAATTTTTTATTAATCATAAAATCAACCAAGTAACCACATTTACCCCCCATTTGATCAGTTATTTAAGCTAACGTGAACCAACACTCTTCTATTGATAAATGGATTTCAGTTTATTGATTTTTCCCTTTATTTTGCTAAGCTCCAGGGTCAGCGACGGGTTGATTGCCTCTTTAGGAAGATGCTGAGCTCTCACCCTTCTCATTCTTAATGGCCATCAAGTAAGGGTTGGTGAAATGAGTTACCTCTTCATCATATGATGAAGTTTCTTCAAAGTCACTCTATGTGGCACTAAGTACCTCACTTATCCATGCAAACATCTTCTTGAATATTTCCTTCTTCGTTGTAGGATAGGATGATTGGATGTGACCTTTCTCACTACAGCCAAAGCACTTGATGTCTTTGATGTATTCCTTCTTAGGTGCTTCTTCTACTCCACATAAGTAATGACTTTACTTGTTTTTGTTGGGAAACTTCTTCTTGTTGAATTTCCCATCTTTCTTTATAAAGCCCTTGAATATTCTTTTGAGAAGCACCATTTGGTCATCTAAATAATCAATGTTGATTCTTCAAATGAGTTATGCTTAAGGATGATGTTTCTACCCTCTTTCTCCTTTCCTTTACTCCTCTTGGAGTTATCATTGTATTTTCTCAAGGACATTTCATTAGTCAACAAGGTGCCTATCAGCTCATCGTAGTTGTAGTCTTCAAATCATGAGCTTCCACAATGGCACTCTTCTTTGCATTTTACTCAATAGAGAGAACTCTAAGAATCTTATTGACCATCTCTTCTTTTGTGAAGTGCTTACCCAATCTCTTTAGTTCATCAATTATATTAATGAACCTGGTATTCGTAGATTGAATACCCTAGTTGGTGCTCATCTGGAATAGCTCATACTCACAGAGCATGAGATTGATCTTTGAGAATCCTTAGGTCAACATCATCATAATCCTCCAGGTAAACATGAATTCGCTACCCATTTTGCACTATAGTTGGAATTCTAGGGCTTAGTTTTATTGTTAGCCATGCTTTCATGCTTTGGGATTGAATGAAGTTTTTCATGTGACTTTTCCAAAACGTGTAGTGTTGTCCATCAAAAAGTGGAGCCAAGGTCACAGACATTCCTTCTTTAAGAAGAGTTGTCTACTCTGAGCCAGAACCGAAATTATTGTAAACCATTCGGATCTTTAACTCCTAGATAGTTAATCTAGAAGTTGAGCACTTGCTCTAATACCACTTGTTGGTCTACTTTATCTTAAATAATCTGGTAGAGGGGGCTGAATGTGATGATCTTGGTAATTTTAGATATATAAACATAATTCCAAGTTAGATTTTAGATGCGTGCTGAGTTAAGAATGTTGTGCGTACTTTGGTAAAAACCCATAAACTACTCAGTTTTGCTATCTTAGTTTAACTTTAATATGCGTTGAGTAACCTACTCACCTTAGATTTGTTTTTAAAGAAGATATAATAAAAATATAGAGATGATTTATGAGCAAACACTATAAAGGCTAATAGAGATTAATAAGAGTACACCTCAGATTTTATCCTAGTTCAGCCCCTACCCTACCTCTATTCCTTGAATTCCTTTCCTAGCTTCAATCTACTAGTGATTTCTTTCCTTCCGTAAGTGGAGAAGCCTTTATAACGGGTAGACCAATTACAAAAATACCTTCTATCTAACTACCATTCAGTTCAGGTACCTTTCCTAAACTGACTAATAGATTTAGTGTAAAAGAAGGCGAATGAAAGATTTCAACTTATAAAAAGTTTTGAATCCTTTTACAATTTATATAGCTTAGCTAGACTCTAAGATAACTTGATTCTCTCTTTATAAACTAATTTGAAACTGAGTGATTGTTTATAGATTGCTTGAATTTGGAATTGTTGAATGTGGTGATTGATTGGACAATATTTTCAGATGTAAAGAAATTCAAGGTGATTCACCAATTTTAAACGTATCCTTTAGTCTTTATTTATGCTTGAAGGTGTTAGAAGTAGAAGTTGCAAACTTCGCATCTTGATTTATGCTTCAATATCTCTACTCTTTACAGCTTTCAATTCTATCTGTTTGAAACATATTTTAGGATGTTTAGAGATAGAGAATATGAATGTTGAAGAATGAGATAAATCTGTTAATCTTGATGCATAAAAAAATCATTTCTTCAAGCAAATCTGTTTTGAGAGGGAAGCGCATGAGATGCAACATGAAACATTGTAATTAGTTAGATTGCTGACGATGTAGAGAAGCACAGAGATACTTGAAAAATGACGCATGTCAGGAGATTCCTTTCTGGCTTGGACACTTGTGAGGAATCTCCAAAATTTTGTATAAACACCTTTTGATTTGTGAGGACCACATGAATATCCGTTTTAGTTTCAATGCTTTTTACTTGAAAAACACCAAAGGAATAGTCCATCTTCCAAAGACAGAGTTAAGAGCACAATTGTTATAATATTCCAAGTGTCAAAATAATACTCAAATTTTATTTAAATAAAAGCTACTCAACTCAGTTGAGTTATATCTCATAAACTATGTAGTACTAAACTTACCTCTGCTTTTCTTACTCTAAGTTATAACTTAACTAAAAATCAGTAAATTGAGTTGTTTTCCCTTAAATAAGCTCAAGTAAAACTTTGTCTAATTAAGAGTCTACTTAGTATGTAATTAATTTCACTATCCTATTCAGTTTGTTATTTCCAAAATGTTTAAGTATTGTGAAATACTATTAAAACTTGGGTTCAACAAATTCAAAGTCAATTATACATTCATTCATTTATTCTTTTTAAACCCTAGGAGCCAATGTGTGAAAACCCAAAACTTTTACAAGTACTTGATTAATTACATTTCAAGTTAGGAATGCACTAAATCTCGATTATAATATATATCAAGTACCCCGAATGTCAAGAATCCCCTAATATTAGAATCACATGCTAGTTTCTTTTTTGATCTGGAATAAGAGAGTAATATGGATGAAGAAGAAGCTTTCAATCAATCACTCAGGATTTCTATGAGCACTTGGAAGTTTCAATGTCTATTGAAAGTAGGAACGGATCTAGCTCTAAAATAGTGCAAGAACAAGAAGTTGAGTTTGTAAAATTAAGAAATAATTTGGCCAACATTGAAACCATTGTTTCGAAGGTGGAGAAGACGATTGGTCCCTCTCTTTAATTGTGTATTGAAACTAACAAGGTACTCCCCACCACTTTTGTAATTCCCTACATAGCCCCTTACAGCGAAACCAAGTCACCTTAGGCTCACATTGAGGGTTATCTTTGGATAATGACAAAAGCATGGAAGTTCCCAAATGTCACATTGTGAATCCCTTCAAGACTACTCTTCGTGGTCCAACCACTTACTAGTATATGAGTATGCCCATTAATGTTAAATCTTATTGGATGAAGCTTGGTGCATCATTCGTTGAGAACTATGATTTTAAATTAAAGATAAAACTCTACAAGATCTTGAAAGAATGAGCAAGATACATATTTAATACTATCCATATATGATACGAGCAAGATACATAAATTAATTAAAAGCACTAATAAATAATTAAGATGCATTTATTATTAATTATAATAATCTGAAACCGTTTGTACATTATAGCTATTACAGATATATCGTCCTCTTTGCCTCTAGGGAATACACCATGTCTAACATGAGTGCCACCTTGGCAACCCAAACTATGTTGTTTCACAAGTTTGGTAAGGAACAGGCTAACATAAAGACAAGCACAACCAATAAAATTAGCAAACTATTCAGGCATATAGGTGTTAATAAGGGTCTCAGGCACATCATGTGTGAATTGATGGAGAAGATGTCCAAGTTGATGCTTGCTTACAAAAAAAAGGTTGATCGTATTATGAGGACTGTAGAAGATGCTTCTAAAAATATGGACAACCATGTGTTGAACTCAGCCTGCAAGCTTATCAACAACAACAAAGATGATTCAGTGAAGAAAGCACATAAAGCCTTACTAGAATCAATGGGATCTTGATAGCAGACTCACTATACACAAGAAACTAAATGCCCTGAAGGATCATCTTCATGAAATGCAAGGAAATGTGGATTAACTAATAACAATTGGGTTTTATGGTGAAAGGGACATTGAGTATACAAAGGGGACAGTTAACCTTATGTGCCCAAGGATTTTTGCTATGGAAACCAATCTAAAGATAGATCTTTTTGCATCAGATTTTAGAGGTCTCCTATAGTGCTTTCAACAGTTCTCTTGCCAAGGCTTCGATTAGAATGCTCATTTAACCTAGTGTCATCATTTACTTTTACAAGAACTTAAAGATCAAGACATCCTTTCATTGAAGGGAAAGGAGCAGCTAGAGTAAGAAATCCCACCAGCCATTATTGGAAAGCAATAAGATTTTAAGTCAGCACTCAACTACTTCAATTTGTGTCTTAAACAAATGGTTAAGGAATAAATATCAAAGGGGAAGAAAGTAGTTGAAGATTCTCAATGGACGACTCAAAAGTACAAATCAAATATTTTACAAAAGCCTCAAACGTCCTCAGCAACAGCGTCAACACCATCAACAGTGCTATCTACATTATCCCAAAGGTGGTGGATCATCTTCTTCCCATCAGATGCACTCTCATAGATAGCCTTAGTATAGAAATAGAAAAACTTTTAATAGTGCTATAGCTTGTAATTACTTAGTATAGGACATAATTTTTGTACTGACTAAGTCATTTTAACAATGAAAGTTAAATGTTTATTCTATCAAAGTTAAGAGCTTCTTAACTTGTTATATATTCTATGTTATTTCTACTTAAAATTGTTGCAGGTTTTAACTAAGACCAATATCAAGGAGAAGCTGAGTAAGACAAAGTCCCAAGATTAATTAAAATTCCTCTAAGTATGGTGAAGTTATACTGACTGAAGAATACCCTCACAATATGGAGGAGTCTATACTGGCTAAGGAGTTCAATGAGCATGAGGGAGTCTTACATCACTTATCATGTATTCCTATATCTATAAACTATTAAGTTAATTAATTTCTTCTACTACCTAGTTTATTATCTGTTCTAAAATTGGGGAGATTATTGAACTAAAGTTAATAGTATCTCATGGTATTTAAAATGCTTTTGGAAATAACAAATTGTCTAGGTTAGTGAAATTAAGTACTAAGTAGACTCTTAATTAATCAAGTTCACTTGAGTTTGTTTAAGGAAAAAAACACAGTTTACTGAATATTAACTAAGTTATGGCTTAGAGTAAGAAAAGTTGAGTGAGGTTGAGTAATTAAGTATTTTTTATGATATATACTAAGAGAGGCTTAGTAGCTTTTTGTTATTAAAAGCTGAGTTCTTCAACACTTGTAAAAATATATGACACAAATGTGTTTATCGCTGTCTGTGTGAGAAAGAATATTTCTTTGGTGCTTTTCAAGAAAAAGCACTGAAATTAAAGAAGATATTCATGTGATCCTCATAACTAAAAGGTGTCTGTATGGAACGTTGGGCTTCCTCGCTAGCATTCAAGGAAAAAGGCATCTTCTGCTATGCATTGTTTTTCCAGTTTCACCATGCTCCTTTGCAACGTTAGCAACCAAACAAATCAAAAGCTTCCATGTTGCATCTCGCTTTCCTCTATATTAGAATGGAATTGCTTGAAGTAATGAGTTTTTGATGTAACTAAGATTAACAAATTAATCTTAGGCTTCAAGGTTCAGATTCTATATCTCTAAATATTCTAGATTTTGTTTCAAACAGATAAATTCTAAAGCTATGAGGAGAAGATAAATTGAAGAATAGGTCAGGGCATGAAGTTTTCAATGGCTACTTCCAAATCTTCCAAGTATAAATAGAAGACTGAAGCATATGTTCAAACTTGGTGAATCACCTCAAATTTCATAAGGGCTGAAATAGTGTCAAATTATTCCTAGTATTCAGGATTCCAATTCAAGCATTCTAAATCAAAAAACTCATCTTTCAATCAGTTTGTACTAGAGAGAAATTAGATTTAACATTGTAAAAGAATTCAACGCTTTTTATAAGTTGAAATTCTTAGTTCCAAAACTTTGAATTCAAATATGAGTGACAGTTTAAGAAGGGTACCTAAAATTTGGTTGATTGGTAGTTAGAAAGAAAGGTACTTTCTATAAGAGTGTTTACCCATTGTAAAGGCTTCTCTAACTAAGGAAGGAAAGAAATAATAGTGGATTAAAGCTCGGTAAGAAATCCGAGGACTAGGGGTAGGCTTGGGGCCGAACTAGGATAAAATCTCAGGTGTTATCTTTCTTAAACCTTGTTGTTGTCTTTATAGTGTCTTTGCTCATTCATCATCTCTCTGTTTATAACCTTTACTTGAAAAACCAATCCAGCCAGAGTAAAGCACTTAGCATAGATTGAAGATAAACTAATTCAATGAAGCTTAATAGTTTTAGTTTTTAGACCTGCTCACAGAGTGCATTACTCAACACACATATGAAAATTGGACTTCAAAACAAATTTTTTATAAATCTTAGAATCAACCAAGTAACTACATTCAAACCACCCCCTTTGATCAGTTGTTTAAGCTAACATGAACCAACACTCTTCTATTGACAAAGGGATTTTAGTTTACGAATTTTCCGTTTATTTTTCTCAGCTCCAAAGTCAGTAGCGGGTTGATTGCCTCTTGAGGAAGATGCTAAGCTCTCGCCATTCTCATTCTCAAATTCCATTAAGCAGGTTAGAGAAATGAGTTATCTCTTCATCAGATGATGAAGATTGTTTGAAGTCACTCCATGTGGCAGCAAATACCTCACTTTTCCATCCAAACATCTTCTTGAATATTTACTTCTTTTTTTTAAGACATAATAATTGGATGTGACCTTTCTCACCATAGTCAAACCACTTGATGTCTTTGTTGTATTCTTTCTTTGGTCCTTCCTCAGCTCCACACTGGTAATGAGTTGACTTGTTTTTGCTGGGAAACTTCTTCTTGTTGAATTTCCCATCTTTCTTCATAAAGTGCTTGAAAATTCTTGTGAGAAGCGCCATTTGCTCATCTAGATCATCAATGTTGATTCTTTAAATGTGTCATCCTTAAGGATGATGGTTCTTCCCTCTTTCTCCTTTCATTTACTCCTCTTGGAGTTATCATTGTATTTTCTCAAGGACATTTCCTGAGTTAGCACGATGCCTATTAGCTCATCGTAGCTGTAGTCTTCAAATCATGAGATTCCATGATTGCACTCTTCTTTGAGTCCCACTCAATAGTGAAAACTCTAAGGATCTTCTTCACCATCTCTTCTTTGGTGAAGTCCTTACCCAATCTCTTTGGTTCATTAATTATATTAAAGAACATGGTATTCATAGATTGAATACCCTTGTTGGTGCCCATCTGGAATAGCTCATACTCGCGGAGTATGAGATTGATCTTTGAGTCCTTGACTTTATCAGTCCCCTCATATGTAATCTCTAGTTTCCTCCTGATCTCTTATGCAGTCTCGCAGCCAGATTCTGTATTAAATTCCATAAGATTTAACGAACAATATAACTAATTGATGGCTATCGCATTGTCTTTCAGAAGTCTTAGGTCAACATCATCATAATCCTCTAGGTCAACTTGAATACACTCCCCATTTTGAACTATAGTGGGAATTCTGGGGACTAGTTTTATTGCTAGCCATGCTTTCATGCTTTGGGATTGAATGAAGTTTTTCATGCGATTTTTCCAAAATAAATAGTGTTGTCCATCAAAAAGTGGAGGCATGGTCACAAACATGCCTTCTTTAAATAGTGTTGCCTATTGTGAGCTGGAACTAAAATATTGTAAACCATTAGGATCTTTAACTCCTAGATAGTTAATCTAGAAGTTGAGACTTCTCCAATACCACTTGTTGGCTTGCTTTATCATAAATAATCTAGAAGAGGTGGGGTGAATGCAATGATCTTGGTACTTTTAGATATATTAAAATAATTCCAAGTTAGATTTTAGATGTGTGATGAGTTAAGAATGATGTGCGCACTTTGGTAAAAAAAAAACCCACAAACTACTCAATTTTGCTAACTAGTTTACCTTTAATATGCGCTGAGTAACCTACTCAGCTTGGATTTGTTTTTCAAGCATATATAATAAAATTAGAGAGATGATTTATGAGCAAACACTATAAAGGAAAATAGAGATTAAGGAAAAATTACACCTTAGATTTTATCCTGGTTCTGCCCCTACCCTACCTCTAGTCCCTGGATTCCTTTCCTAGTTGTAATCTACTAGTGATTTCTTTCCTTCCTTAAGAGGAGAAGCCTTTATAGCGGGTAGACCAATTACAAAAAGTACCTTCTTTCTAACAACCATTCAACACTCAATTCTGGTACCTTTCCTAAACTGACTAGCGGATATAGTATAAAAAAATGTGAACGAAGGATTTCAACTTATAAAAAGTGTTGAATCCTTTTACAATTTATACAGCTTAGGTAGACACTAAGATAACCTGATTCTCTCTTTATAAACTAATTTGAAACTGAGCATTTGCTTATAGATTATTGCTTGAATTTGGAATTTCTGAATGTTGTGATTGATTGGATAGTATTTTTAGCTGTAAAGAAATTCAAGGTGATTCACCAAGTTTGAACATATGCTTTAGTCTTCTATTTATGCTTCAAGGTGTTTGAAGTAGCCATTGCAAACTGATTTATTCTTCAATATCTCTACTCTTCACAGCTTTTAATTCTGCCTGTTTGAAATAGATTTTAGGACGTTTAGAGATAGAGAATTTAAATGTCGAAGAATGATATTAATCTGTTAATCTTGATGCACCAAAAACTCATTTCTTCAAGCAAATCAGTTTTGAGAGGGAAGCGCGTGAGATGCAACATGAAAGCTTGTAATTAGTTAGATTGCTGATGATGTAGAGAAGTAAGAAGATACTGGAAAAATGACGCATTTCAGAAGATTCCTTTTTACCTTGGACACTTGTGAGGAATCTCCAACATTTTGTACTGACACCTTTTGGTTGTGAGGACCGCATGAATATCCTTTTTAGTTTCAATGCTTTTTACTTGAAAAACACCAAAGGAATATTCCATCTTCCACAGACAAAGTTAAGAGCACAAGTGTCATAATATTCCAAGTATCAAAATAATATTCAGATTTTATTTAAATAAAATCTACTTAGCTCAGCTGAGTTATATCTCATAAACTACATAGTACTAAACTTACCTCAGCTTTTCTTGCTCTAAGTTATAACTTAATTAAAACTCAGTAAACTGAGTTATTTTCCCTTAAACAAGCTCAAGTAAAACTTTGTCTAGTTAAGAGTCTACTTAGTACCTAATTAATTTCACTATCCTATTCAGTTTGTTAAAATGTTTAAGTACTGTGAAATACTATTAACTTGGGTTCAATAAATTCAAGGTCAATTATACATTCATTCATTTATTCTTTTTAAACCCTAGGAGCTAATGGGTGAAAACCCAAAACTTTTACAAGTACTTGATTAATTACATTTCAAGTTAGGAATGCACTAAAACTCAATTATGATATATATCAAATACCTCGATTGTCAAGAATCCCCTAATACTGGAATCACATTCTAGTTTCTTTTTTGATCTAGAACTGGAGGGTAATATGGCAGAAGAAGAAGCTTTAAATCAATCATTCAGGAGTTCTATGAGCACTTGGAAGCTTCAATGTCTATTGAAAGTAGGAACTCATCTAGCTCCAAAAAAGTGCCAGAACAAAGAGTTGAGTTGGCAAAATTAAGAACTAATTTGGCCAAAATTGAAACCATTGTTTCGAAGGTGGAGAAGATGATTGGTCCCTCTCTTTATTTGTGTATTGAAACTAACAAGTTTATTCTCAATGATTAAGAGGTACTCCCCGCAAATTTTGTAATGCCCTAGATAGCCCCTTACAGAGAAACCAAGTCACCTGAGGCTCACATTGAGGGTTATCTTTGGATAATGATAAAAACATGGAAGCTCATTAATCTCACATTGTGAATCCCTTCGAGACTACTCTTCGTTATCCAACCACTTACTAGTATAAGAGTATGCAAATTAATGTTAAATCTAATTTGATGAAGCTTGGTTCATCATTCATTGAGAACTATGATTTTAATCTAAAGAAAAAACCACCCTACAAGATCTTGAAAGAATGAGACAACATCGAAAAAAGATTTTGAATCTTATTACTTAAGATGGATGGTATTTTGAGTCTTCGTAAGTAGAGCTCCCCAAACAATAAGCCCTAATTAAGAAGATTGCTAAAGGGTCCGGTTAAAGGAACAAAGACGAGATGAAAATGAAGATGTTAATACCTTAAATGATTTTGTGGATTATGCCAAAAAGCTCAAAAAATATGATGAAGAAGATAAGCTAATGAAGGAAGAATATCAAGCCTATAAAACCAAAAACTATGAAAGGGGTAGCACTTCTAGGTCAATTAACTTTGGGAATTATGAGTAGGCAAGGTTTTTTTTGGAGAAGGTAGGTTGTGCGAGCGTTTTTAGTGAACTCACGGGAAGCCTCCTTTTAGTGGGTTATAAAGTAGATTTTAAAAGCTACTCCCGAAGAAAACACAAAAGCGCAAATTGATTTTTGAAAGCATATCAAAATATGACATTCTAGTGAATATTTTGAATCCATTATCGATGAATTCTACCAGGTAAGGGTGGTTGTTTGTTAATCAAGACCCTAATTGAACATGCATTCGTTGGAATTTCAAAAACATAAAATTAACCTAACAATATCCCAAGTATGCCATGATTGATATAATCCAAGTTAAACCGTTTTATAGATGCTTTTAGGTTTAAAAACATATAAAAGAAACCTAACATCTAAAGATTATAGCATTACCAGTTGATGTGTGCTTGATCTCTCTTTTGGTAGTAGTGTTCCCTTTGAGTAATTCTGGTAATACAAGCTTCCAAACTAGGAGAGCCTTTATGATTGATCCCCATGGATCTTCACCGACCAAAACCTTGAAGAGGTAGAACCTGTTGATTGACTGTAGTTGCTAGATTACTCGAAAAATCAACCCAAAAATAATTCAAAAGTCTCACTTAAACATAGAGCCTTCCATAAGAACTCTTGAATTTTTTTGGAGAAACTCGTGAAGGATCTTGCACACCAAAAGAAGAGGAGAGTAGAAATTAGAGAGAAAAATAGCTCTAAGCTTTTTCTAGTGTGTGAATAATGAGATGCTTCAAGCCTATATATAGGGAAAAATGGGGGAGAAATAGACTCCCCTTATAACTCTACATGGGATGGGATAAATCTATCCCGTGTATAGCGGGTCATCCGCGAGGGTATAAGGACCCGCAAGCTGACCCATGGGTTACCACATAGGCTTACCTTATGACGCAAGCTGCGGCTAGCGGTCTTGCGTGCCCAAGCCACGCAAGCGCTGCCTAGCGACAAAGCTTGCGGCTTGCAACCTGCTAGCATGCGCAGGCTATCCCTGCGTGCTAGTGGCCCACGAGCTCATTGGGTAGCGAGGAAGCTGCACAGACCCCACTTAAAACAACCCATGTTCATTTAGACCCACTCGCAATGAGAAAAACCCCTTGCTTGCTTTGTGCAACCTTGTTCCCTATTTTCTCATAATTTCTTTTAATTATTAATTCATTTCAACCAATTAATAATTCTTCTAATTGATTTCACAACTTGTAGTTTTGGTACAGACCCAGTCCATAGGTTCTTTATATTGTTCGATAAAGACCCAAAGTGTGTGACCTCATAGGATCCCAAAGTATAGTCACTAGAGGTTACCTAAACTTGGTTTCCCATCCGGGAACCTTTAGGCTTAGTGTTCCAGACTGATATGGAACCCGATTGCTCTAGACGATTAAATGGGCTTCCAAGAAAAGGCATATGATCCCCCAATACTTGAAACATCACATGCTTATGAATTAATCCAATTTTGCAGTAGTAACCAATATAATACACTCCTTCAATTAGGTTAAGTACCATCCAATTTATTGAGCTCGAATTCAGTGTTAGCTCATGTAATAGTCGTAGATATCCTAGAATTAGACTTGTTCACGAAGAACATCACTTAGCCATTATGTACCTTGATTGACTAGAAACACGTTCTATCAATCTTATACTCTGATAAGGGGTTTATGAGTGTGTCACTTTAATAAGGGGCCTAACGTACATCTCCCATTATATTGATATATAAGGAGCGATGGATCCCATCTTGACTACCCAGCTTACCAACATGTGATCATCGCTATACCCGTAATCACCCGTGTCATTCTGATCGCCAAGGTATGAATAAGTATGACCCAAAGTATAGTAACTCCTACATAAGGTAACCGGTATCTCAGATCTAAGGATACTTATACTATTTCTACAATAAGACATGACACCAACACATAGATATAGTTGTTTCCGAGTGTCTTATGGTCTCCAATGTATTAACCGATAACATTCATGTTAACTCAAGGTACCACCTTTAGCTCATGAGATCGGCTGCTTGGATTTAATCAAAGGAGTAAGCCTACACATACTTGTCTGTCTATTCCATTGATGTCCAGTCTCAATGAAACTATGACTAGAGATATTTAGACTATTCATAGTAACACGTATGTGTAGTTCTCACACCACATAGCTCCCACTATGTCCACGCACTTTTACGCTATGAAATAATCATGTACTTTGTCTCATCAATGCGCATATACATATTAAACATATATGATACTAGTGAGATACAATAATAAATAGAAAGCACTGATAAGCAACAAAGATACCTTAATTATTATTAATATTAATTCGAAACTGTTTGTACATTATAACTAATAAAGATATATCACCCTAATTACCTCTAGGGCATACATCATGTCTAACAGAGGTATCCCTAAAATGGATGGATACCAAATCCCAATCCTTAGCTAGACTAGACACGAGTTAAAGATCCAAAATTATGATAATAAGATATCACACCTTTGGTAAACTCCCTCCTTCGATAATATATTATTTATTAAAATATTTGTTTTAAAAATTGAAAGGCCTCGTTTGTTTCTTGAAAAATATTGTGTAGGAAAATATTTTCTGAATTTTCCAGCGTTTGTTTTATTTAGAAAATAAGTCAAAGGAAAATATTGTGTAAGTCAACATGAAAATCTAGTGTAAATAATGGAAAATGTTTTCCCATAAAAAATATGGGAAAATGTTTTCCCTTACTTTTCTGCTTCACCTCCTCCGCTATTACTACCTTCACTTCCTCCACCTACACCAACATATCTAGTACCATCTCCATCCCACTACCACCACCATCATCACCACCTCCTCCACCCACCGCTATCGCTACTGCCACCATCACCACCACTTCCTTCACTACCATCACCATCATTTCTTCAACCCATATCAACACATCCATCACTTCCTCCACCCTATTATCGTCATCACGACCACCACCACCTCTTTCATTCGTCACCGCCACCACCACTCCCTCCGCCACCACCCACACCAACACATCCATTCTTCCTCAACACCGCTACCATCACCACCTCATCCACCCCATCACCACCACTTCCTCTAGCTATATTGCCACCACTTTCTCCAGCCCTCCATCACCACTACCACCTCCACCGTCACCATCAAATTCATCTCCTCCATCTACATTTATTTTCATATAAACATGTAATTCATACTTGATATAATTTATTTTTGTATAACAATTATTATGTTATATTTCACAGATTTTACTATATGTATATCAATAAGTTAAACTAAGATTTTGTATAGTTAAATTTGTGTTTGGAAAATATTTTTTAGAATTGTAAACAAACATCTGAAAATGTTTCACAGTGATGTAGCTAAACATAGGAATATATTTTATTTTTCTGCATAATATTTCCCTTGCACAACACTTTCCTACAAACAAACGAAGCCAAAATTCCAAGGAATTATGTAAAAACATGGAGTCGTCAACCAGATTAGCTCTTCTAAAAATTATTAAAGATTAGGGTTCATACATCTTACGTACTTTTCATCGATTAAATTAAACAAAATCATTGTTCTTATTTGCAACATGAATATTACCTAAGTATTTTAAGTGTATGTTATTCACGTAATGATGATAAGAAATGAAATAATTTAAAGAAATCGAGTTTTAGAGATACAAACACTAATACAAGCCTCTAGATTTTGATGATTTTTCATAACAATGTCAGTTTGAAAGAAAAGATTTTTAAAAGGAAATGAAATTTGAAAGAACCTATTTCGAGCTTGATTCCTTGGAAAGAATGCCTTTGATTATCCATTTACCTTAAAAATGTGTTTATGATGATAAAAATGAACAATTGTGGCTCTTTAAACATCAAAATAATATTAAAAATAGATCAAAGTGATAAAAGAGGTTGCATTCTTGAGAAAATGTTACAAAGTCTCCCTGTATCTCTCGATAGGGCTCTGATTATTCAAGGATGCTCCCTCAGGAGGGAAGGGGGCGCACCTATCTCATAAAGGATCCCATTCACCAGGGAGGCTCCCTCTTTTGAGACTGCAAATTTACAAAATAAAACCGAATAATATGAAATTGAATTGAAATAATAGTTTAGAAACTCAAGTTCTTACCTTTTGGACATGAATCCACCTTGAGATGGCTTTATTATGTTGCTAGAGGTTCCTTCTAGATAATTTTCAAACTTTGAAGGCTCAAGAACATAAGAAAATGTAGTGAGTTTCTCGTACTATAGAGAATTTTTAAATCTAAATTCAAATGTTTGTTCAATGAGTGAATAGAGGGGGTATTATGTAGGGAACTTTGAGTAGAAAAATGCTCCAACATGGCCAATTTTCATGGGTTTCGTGGCTAGAAACGTGGGTTAGTGGGTTTTAAAATTTCAATAAATGTAAAAAATACCACAAAGGGGCCTTAACGCCCCTTTTTAAGGGGACGCTCCTAGTGAGGGTGCAACTAGCTCTGGGGGGAAGTTGATTTTTAACTTCCCAACTAACCGAGGTATGCGTGTTTCAGTCCTTTGGTGCCTTTTGGCCCGTTTTTGACACGTCTTGGGTACTCTTTGGAAATACTTACCTTATCGTATAATGATATTTTTATTTCTTAATTGATATTTGTTGAAAAAAAACTTTTTACCCCTTCAAATAAACAGTGTTGTGATGTTGTGCCGGCATTGTGAGTGGGCGACACGGAGCGGTGGGCCGAGAGCGCGAGGGATCATAGGCGCGGTCCATCGGGGTGTTTTAAAAAGAGGAAAATGCACCGGGTCTGGGACTCGGGAAAAAGGTTTCAAAGAGAAAAAGGCTAAAATGTTTAAGATCGGTTCGAACCCGAATCCGCTATCTCTTAGTGTGGAGTCGCCACCTGGATTAGCTCTTTCTAGGAATTAGAGTCTTGCGAGGCTTAACGTCCGGGGGATGGCCCACCAAGACACAGAGATTCGGGTCCGGGATAAGTTGCTTATTTCTTAAGTGATCACAATATATCACATCTACAGAAAACCATTTTCTTTCAATTATGCATATTCGCACTTAGGTTGTTTTTGGAGTTAAATGCATGGTTCACGTATTGCGAAATATAAACCATCCATAAAGTAGAAAAATAAACCATCCACAAAACAGTAAGTAAATGCGGAAAGTAAATGCGAAAAAGTAAAATTACAAAACTTTCAAAAATCGGGGGATGCAATCGCCCGCTACCCTATTAATTACATTTTCCGTAAAATATGTGCAATACCCGAAGGAAAATAAATCCTAAACACACATCTAGCCTGTATCCACAAAGGTTAGCACAGGGGATATATCACGTATGCTCGATTTGATTTTGGCAAGGCCCGTGTGGCCTAATTAAAACATCGGCAATTTAAAGTTGTTAATTTAAATAAAAATAGTTCATTTTTATTTACACGTATGTTGGTTAATTTTATTAGTGAAAATGACCGCATGGCAAAAGGTGAGGTCTGTTATCCGAGAATATATTTTATTCCCTTCGTGGGGGTATTCTAAAACAAAAATTAAAAAGAAATAAAAGAAGAAGGAGAATTACAACATTATTTACAATAAAAATAATTCCTAGGCCAAAAATAAAAACTAAAA